>JAWQEG010002453.1:0-72805 GCA_033782935.1 Petrolisthes cinctipes
ACATCGCTATAAAACACTGCCTCTAGATTCATATGAGGGGAATCTGTTTTCTAGTATTGTTTGTAGGAATCAATAGCCCTCTAGACAATTAATACTCCCCCTATGGTTCCGCTCATTTTAATTTGTTACATAAACTTTTTTACATTTGTCTAACCAAACCTGCATTATCAACGCCTTCCCTAAGTTGTTGAAGAGGTTGGTGTTTGGTTTTGTTACTCAAGGTTCCAGTAATTTTAATAACAACTGAATCACGTAATAATATTTACTGGATGACCAGGCATTATAAAATCAATTTCAGAATTATTCACCAGTTATGAAAAAGCTGCATGATTGTAAATGCAAAATATGTAACTATATGTATGACATTCCAACACAGAGCTAAATGTAGACATCAAAAAAGAAACTAAAAAACATCTTCAGATTATGAAGTTCTATTTAGTCCTCCTTACTACTCCAGTAAAACTTTACGATAATAATATGATCTGACCCTGCATGGAAATATATCTCACATTTAGTGGTAGTCAGCTTCAGCAAGAGTGTTCGATGCCTTCCAGATGAATGTTGTTGGTCTTATCAGTGACCCCACGGTGTCTTCTCCCTTCATCCCCTATTTCCCCTCTCCAAGCCTGTCCCCCTATTCCGCACCCCCTTAATCTAACCAAACTAAGGTGTCAGTGTGAAGGGTTGACACACACAGACTGCCTCATGGGTTAACACAGTCGAGGTGATCGTTGTAGGTCTTCAGGAGGGATAGGTTGGTCCCATGGTGCCTCACTCATCAGGTTGTCTCTCACCTACACACACAAAAATAAATAGAGAAATAAAATATACAAAACAAATAATAAATATAAGTAAATAAATAGTCTATACAAAACAAACGCATATACAGATGTCCAAACGCACACACACACACACACACACAACAACATATACACACACACACACACACACACACAACAACATATACACACACACACACACACACACACAAACACACAACAAAAAACACACACACATCCTTCTCTCTCCCCCCTCACACACACACACACACACCACACACACACACACATAATATACACACACACACACACACACATACACACAACACACAAACACACACACACATCCTTCTCTCTCCCCCCTCACACACACACACACACACACACACACACACACATACACACACACACACACATACATACCTGTTCTACCTGCTTCATGACTCTTACTATATTGAGTCCCACTAGTTTTCTGAGGTCCTCGTCAGTCCAAGTTTGATCCAACAACAACTCAGCCAACAGGTAAGGATATTTACTGGTGTCATCCAACCCTTGGGCAATACTGGAGGATGGAGGTGGAGAGACGGAGGTGGAGAGACGGAGGAACAGTGGTGGTGGTGGGGGTGGTGGAGGTATAGGGACAGTGGTGGTGGTGGTGGTGGAGAGACGGAGGGACAGTGTTGGTGGTGGTGGGGGTAAAGGGAGAGTGGTGGTGGTGGTGGTGGAGAGACGGAGGGACAGTGTTGGTGGTGGTGGTGGAGGTATAGGGACAGTGGTGGTGGTGGTAGTGGGCGTAAAGGGAGAGTGATGGAGGTGGAGAGACGGAGGGGACAGTGGTGGTGGAGGTGGAGAGACGGGACAGTGGTGGTGGTGGTGGGGGTAAAGGGAGAGTGGTGGTGGTGGTGGTGGAGGTATAGGGACAGTGGTGGTGGTGGAGAGACGGAGGGACAATGTTGGTGGTGGTGGTGGTGGAGGTATAAGGAGAGACAGACACGAGGAGAAAGGAAGAAGAAGGTAATGTGAAAAAGATATATTGGTGAATTGGTGGAAGTGGAGCAACTGAATCCTCCAAACTATTCCAGGCAACAGCTGAACACTATTATTTTTGCTCTTCTGGTCCTGTTTCCTAGCATACTTTGGAGGAATCATGGCACTCCAATGTACCAGAAAATAATTACCACTCTAAAGGGGTATATATAGGTCATTGTTTTAGGTGGTAAATCTGGAGCAAAAGATTCCTCCAAACTATTCCAGGCAACAGGATACCATTATTTTCTGCATCTGGGTCTGCTGTTTCCTGGCATACTTTGGAGGAATCAAGGTGCTCCAATCTATCAATGTATAATGGATATTGATGGTAGGTAAATTATGTCGTGTAATTATATCTTACTATAATTATAATCTAACAATGCGAGATTATAGCAAAACTATTGACCAACAAACTCATAAAGCAGAAGTTTACTGAAATAAGAGTCACTAGAGAAAACCAAATATATTTAGGGGTACCTTGTTTATTTTTCTTTTATGGACTGAACTTTCACTACATAATTATCTGCTATTAATCGAACCTGGGATATCTGGGTAAATTTACAGAAGTACTGGGTTCACTATATTGTATATTTTAGTGTCATTACCCACTATTTTGGACAATTCTAAGACACTTTTCATCTATGGTATTTCTCTCGGAGATGCCCATTTTCGAGATATGCCCCGTTTTACAAACATAATTTGGAAATTAGTCTGACCAAACCTGACCTGACCTAACCTAACCTAGACCACAGCAGACTACCCGGACCTAACCTGGGCAAACTACCGGGACCTACCTGGGCAAACTACCGGGACATAACCGGTGTAAACTATCATAAAGTGACCGGGATGTGGTAACACTGCGCGGCCCTAGCCAAAAACACAGTACTTGTGTAATAATACCATATCAGGCCTTACAGGAAAAAAGTGTCATTTATTGGTATAGTGAAACCAGCACAGCTGGATTGCTATAGAATACGCCCCTTCTCAGCCCAGGCCCCGTATAGGCATAATCTGGGTTGGAAGGGTCAATTCCGTGACGTTCATCAGAAGTAAATAAAATTCAAATCTGGCGCTGTACTGATAGTGGAGCCACCTGGTGGTGGCGTGGTGAGGTATTAAGCCCCTCCTCCGCTGAATACCGCTCGATCACTCTGTCGCGGAACACGTAGCTGTCAACATCTTTGCTCCTCGCTACTACGCTACGGTATTGTGTCACGTGTTCCTGCTATCGTTTCTTTTGTGTCTAGTAGCCTGCCTGCTTTGCAGATGTGTGTGTGTTTTGGGAATTTAGGGTGTTATTGTGGGAATATTTCCTTTCCTAGGGCTAGTTCATTTTCTTCCCTAGTGGAGGGGGCTCATTTGGGCCTCTTTTTTTTCGGGGTTTTCTCCCCTTATCCCCCTCTCACCCTTCCTCCTGCCACTAGTACACTTATTTGGTGTGTTTTCCTCGGGTTTTTTTAGGTTTTTAGCGAGGTTTGACCCCCCCACGTGGGGCCTTTACCTCCCCACGTGGCGTGTGTGGGGGCTTGTAGCCCTCTTGTGCCCTCCCCGAGTATTGTGTTAGTCCACGCGGTTTGGGGGGAGCGAGAATTGTGCCCATCCTCTCCCTTACGTGTTTTTAAGTGTGTTTTTGCTTGTTCCCAGTGTGGTGTTCCTGGGTTTTTTGGCTAGCTTGTTGGGGGTTACTTTTCGGGGTTTTTTCCCCTTCCCTGTCCTGCCTCCCTTCCTCCTGCCACTAGTACACGTCATTTGGTGTATTTTTCCTCGGGGTTTTTTGGTGTTAGCGAGGTTTTTTCCTTCCCACGTGGGGCTCTTTCCTCCCCACGTGGTGCGGGTGTAGGACTACTTAGCCCCTTTTTGTTGTTTCCCCCGAGTGTGGTTTAGTGTTACGTGGGGTGCGGGGAGCGAGGATTGTGCCAGGTTCTCGTTTCCCCTTCCCAGCGTATTTTTGGGGTTCTTTCTGGTGTCTTCCCAGTGTGTCTGTTACCCTGGGAATTGCCCATCAGGCTGTCTGTGCCTCTCCTTTGGGGCCTGCAGACAGGAGGTTGTTTCCCAGCCCCCGAGGGTTTTTTTTTTTCCTGGGTTGGTGCGTGTGGGGTTTTTTTGTTTGGGGTTCGTTCCCGGGTCCGAGGGGGCTTGCTATCCCCCTCTGCCCGTGTCCTATTATTTTTGTGTGTGTCTTTGTACGCATGGCTTCACGTGTTAACCCCTTTTTTGTGAGTTTTTTCTCCCGCAGTCTGGCCACCAGCATCGTTCGCCCCACGCACCCTGCTTCACCCCCTAGGCTTGCGACCCTTTGGTGTGTAGTGTGGAAGGCTGTATGTTGTGTTTTTTCTCTGCACATGGCGCGAACACGTGTGCGTGTTTGCCCCTTGTGTGGGGATTTTCCCCGTGTGTGTGTTGATTGGTGTGTGCGCTCACGCTGTGACTGTCTTCCCCCGTGTGCGGTGAGTACTTGTTTGGGTTTTTTCTCCTCGGGTTTTTTAGCCCTGTGGGGAGTTAGGTTATTTATTTGCATGTGTCCCTTCTCCCCTGTGTCTTGGGGCCTCTGCACCTTTTTGGTGTTTTTCCTTGTCAGCTCTTTTAGTGTCTTAGGATATTATTCTGATAATGTTGCCTGCACTTCTGTAGCTGCCTTACCAAGCAACGTTTTACTCACTACACCTGCTTGTCTTCTTGCTACTACTGTACTGTTCTTAGTCTGCGTTGTAGCATTCTTCTTCGTGCAGTACTGTTTTTTCAACATTCAGTACCTTCTCTTTTCTCACAATTCAGTACAGTTTTTATAATTTTTAACATTATGCGGTAGGGTAGTAAGACTTTCTTTCTTTCTTCTTACATAACTCTTACTTTGTGCTTGCCCTTATTGGGGGTAAGAGAAGCTTATTACTTTCTGGTAGAGTAACAAGTTCCTCCTTTAAAACCCTCTCCCTCCTTGGGTTTCCTAGGGTCTACTCTCGGCTTTTGGGGACCGTGTTTGCGGGGTTTTTCCCCAGCAGTGTGGGGGTGAGTATGTGTGGGTTAGTGTTTTGCCTTGGGAGTTAGTGTTTTCCTCCCTCGGGGTGTTTTGTGTTTTTCCATGTGTGTACACGTGGGTTCACGTGTTAACCCCCTTTTTTCTCCCGCAGTCCACTCGTGCCTTGTGTGCTTCTTCTGGCTGCACCGTGAGGTTGTTCCTCGACGTGCATCACCACTGTTCACCCCACACATGCTTCTGCACTCCCAGGAGTACGTTCCTGCTACGTGCCTCTCGAGGTCACAGGGGATCTAGCTCCTAGCACCCCGCCGAGTCCCCATCGCCTTCCCTGGATGGTTCTGTGCCTCCCTTCCATGGTTTCCCACCATTCCCGGAAGTGAGCCAGACCACCACGCTGGCCCCCCTGGCTACCTGACCGGTACCAGGACCCAGCAGGGAAGCTGCTTCGTCTCCCCCAAGGGCGAGCTCCTCGAGCCGCTCTCGGGGGTGCAAGCACGAGTCCAGGAGGAGGTCTCGCCCTCAGGTCCACAGGGTTTCGGGTCCCTAGCACCCCGAGAGGCCTCCTCTCCTTCCTTTAGTCGGCTCTGATAACCCCCCCGAGGTTTCCACCTCAGCAGGAGGGGGTCAGACCGTCGGGCTGCACCCCTGGTCACCTCCCAGGTACCAGGGCCCAGCAAGGAAAGGCTCCTTCTCCCCCGCGGACGCGCTCAAAGAGCCGCGCCCGAGGGAGCAAGCGTAGCACCAAATGCAGGTCCTCCTCAGCTAAGGACCCGGTGGGGTACCGACTGACGAACCTGCAGATCCCTGCCAACTAGGCTCCGACCACAGCCTAGGGACCTACCCATGCACAACCTAGTACCAAAGAGCAGGTCCCTCTCAGCCAAGGACCCGGTAGGGTACTAACTGACAAACCTGCTAGGACCTGGCCAGCTAGGGGGCTACCCAGGCACAACCTTGTGCCAAGAACAGGACCTTTTCAGCCCAGGACCCGGTGGGGTACTAACGGGCAAGCCTGCTAGGACCTAACCAGCTAGGCTCCTACTACAGCCTAGGGTGCTACCCATGCACAACCTAGTGCCAACAGCAGGACCCACTCAGCCAAGGACCCGGTAGGGTCCCGACTGATAAACCTGTTAAGACCTGGCCAGCTAGGGTTCTACCCATGCACATCCTAGGGCCAAGAGCAGGACCCGCTCAGCCAAGGACCCGGTAGGGTACTGACTGACAAGCCTGCGAGGACCTGGCCAGCCAGTCTCCTCCACTATCTAGGTGCTGCCTATGCACAACCTAGCACCAATAGCAGGACCCGCTCAACCAACAACCCGGGAGGGTACTGACTGAGAGGCCTGCTGGGACCTAGCCAGCTAGGCTTCGACCACAGCCAAGGTTCTACCTGTGCACAACCTAGGGGCTACCTCGGGCTCAGCCAAGGCGCTACCTATGCACAACCTAGGGCGCTACCCGGGGCTCAACCTAGTGCGACATGGTCCTCAGCCTAGGGGCTACCTGGACCTGAACCTAGTGGCTACCTGGACCTGAACCTAGTGGCTAGCTGGACCTGAACCTGGGGTCCCAGCCTAGGGGGTACCTGGGAGTCAGCCTACGGCAGCTAGTTCATGAGAGTTTATAACACACGGCCTCTTTGCCGCGTGAGGGAAATAGGAGAGCGAATGCGATAACGTTTCAAAACGTTCTCAGAGCTGTAACAACACTCAAACTCGGAGGTTTTTCCAGTCACTGGCCTCCCTGACAGTGACGTTTTTACGTCCCTCTTTTCCCGTAATGATTCGCAGGTGGTCACCAGGGTTCTCCGAAACGTCAATCATTCTTTATCAAGAACGAGACACCCTACCCTGTGCTGACGTAGGTTTTTAATTGATGTATGTCTTCCAGCGGTGGGGCAACTGTTGGTCCCCCATAAATTCCCACAAAAGTTTGTTTATTCATAGTTTGGCTTTGCCTCCCCAGACATTTCAGGTAACTGCTTGACCCACCAGTCTTCTGTTCTGCTTGGCTGGGAAGTTTTCAAAGTAGTTTCCTCACCTCACGGTGGTCCTTACCAAATTCAAACAAACCATTGATAAACTATACGGCTCCGGTTGTTGCCTACCGTCCTACCAAGCTGCACTTGTCACTCTTGGTGTCATGTCCAAGCTCTCAAGGATGATATTACAGCTACCCTAGTCCTCGCCTCGGATCACCTGTTTTGTATCCCCATAACAAGGAGACATGGAGCAGCAAGATTTGTGTCTTGTACACCATACTCACTCAATGGGGGCTTCTTAACTACGTCCTTAACCTTTCATCGCACGCATTCCACTTAGGGGATGGGGGCGAGGGGATATTGGGGCTTCGGCTTACCCTGGTCGATGCCTTGTATTAGTGCTCAGGACGGTCCTGGCGTTACACTCTCGACACTGTCCCAGACAGCCTCGTGAGATTTAAGGTTCGCCTCATTCCCTAGTGGGGGAGCCGGCCAATTATGTGCCACCCCACAGCCCCACTATTGCAACGGTACCCGTTCCTGAACCCGCCCTTCTCACCTTCCCTGCCGCGTCGCCAGTAGGGGACTCGAGTCCACCTGGGGATTTTGGAGCCATTCCCGTTCCCCCAATCTCTCTGGGTCTCGAGTCCCCGAGGGGCACCCTGGCGGAGGAGCTGGCTGCCTCTCCTCCCCCTTTCCTGTCGCCTCATCCTGTGGACGACGGGTACCTTCCCTACTCTTGGGCCTTTCTTCCTTCGTCCTGGACTCACTCTTCAGAGGAGGTCAGACGGGTGCGTAGTCTCCCGATCCTTCTCAACCAGAGGTTTGGGTGAGGAGGCACGATGGGCTAGTGAAGCGGGAAGCGGACGAACTTTTTGGTTTGTCCGTAGGCCACGCGCCCTTCCCCACCTACCATGGTGGAGGCGGCGGGACCCGTTCCTGGCCCTGCTCTCTCCGAGTCCCCGCGGTGGAGCGGGTACGGGATCTGGGGGGGGGGCGGGACATCCACCACATCCTTCAGGACGAGGTATCTGTTCCACTCGCTCTCCCTCACCCCCTGTGTTGCAATGGGGACTCCGCCCACCTTACCACAGGGTCCCCGTGGGAGACAGAAAAGGGGGAGGGTGCGCCCGAATGGAAAAGGTCGGACGACTTACCTTCCGTCACCAGTCATCCCTTACGTCATCTCCATTCTGTACAGTCTCATGTTTAGAACATCTTGGTGTTTCTTTTCTCCTCTCGGGATATTTTACCCGAACCTAGGCCATAGCCTAGGTTCGGAGGACCCTAACAACAAAAATGGGGGGGGGGGTCCTCGACCCCCTGGCCTATCCCCTCGAGGGTGTCTTTAAAGACTTACGACTTATAACACTTTCTGGTTTTAACAGAAAGTTGTCCGTATATAATGATAATACATTATATGCGTGGCAACCCTTCCACAGCAGCTACCACCCTAGCTTTGGGAAATCGTTTTACGATGGTCGGCCACCTCCACTGTTCGCCTCACGCACCCTGCTTCACGCCCAAGGGTTACGACCCTTTGGCGCGCGGTGTGTGCCGCCCCGGGGCTGAGCTGTGTCGGGAGACACCCGCCTCTGCCCGCCCCCAAAACTCCTCCGCCCTTGCCTCCTTTCGTAACACGGGGACTAGGGCCGGGAGAATGGCGGGCCCAGACTCCCTCCTGGCCCTTCACCGCGTCCTTTTCCTACCTGACCCTCGAGGGGGTTCCTCTGGAGGTTTGTCACCTCCTCCAGAAAGCTCTCTTCCTGCTCGCCTTAGCTACAGGGTACAGGGCCTCTCAGTTGGCAGCCCTTACCCGTCACACAGCCTTTTCATCGGTAAGCCCTAACCTTACTTCTTTAACTATCCCCCCCTCTCCCGCTTTCCTGGCTAAGAACGAGCAGGCTGACGACAGGATTGGCCCTCTCGCAGTACCCTCGTTCCTGAGGGCTGGAAGTTTCCACCCCCTCTGGCCAGTCCACGCGTTTACTACATACGTGGAGGCGACGAGAGGGGCTTCTCCGGACCACCTCTTCTACAACTCTAGGTCCGGTAACCCTCTTTTCCCTAGGTCAATCGGATGAGTGACTGGATATATATATTAAACACAGGATTACTGCATCCTTGTGTCCTCCTTCATCCCCTCGGGATCGCATGACCTGAGCCGGGGCCATAGCCCTAGCTCAGAGGACTTTAATAACAAAGGGGGGGGGGGGGGTGGGGGGGGGGGGGCACCCCCTCTCCTGTACCTGACCCCTCGAGTCTGCCTATAAAGACTTTAGTTGGTTAACAATTCTGGTCTATAACAGAATAGTCTACGGTATATATATTTTATTATAAGCTATTACAACACTTCCACCACAGCTAGTCCCCTAGCCATTGTTGGAAGTTGCTTTAGCTTCAGCCTCACCTTAGCTCGGTTACCTTTTATGATGGGGGGGGGGGCAGGGTCACGGCTAGGGTCACCCCTCCCCCTCCTCTCCTAGACCCAACCCCTCGAGTCTGCCTATAAAAAAGACCCGACCCCTCGAGTCTGCCTATAAAGAAGACCCGAACCCTCGAGTCTGCCTATAAAGACTTTATGTGTAACAATTCTGGTCTATAACAGAATGGTCTACGGGTATATGGGATAAGCTACTACACCCCCACCACGGCTACTCACCTAGCCAGTGTTGGGAGGTGCGTTAGCTTCTGCCTCACCGGGCTCGGTTACCTTTCCTGCCCTCCGCTCTCAACCACTCTTAACTAGCACGTGATTGCCTCCACCTCACCTCCCACCTACCGCATCGCATGCATAGCAATCCAGCTGTGCTGGTTTCACTATACCAATAATAGTGTATTTGTCGCGGCTTCTAGCCGCTTAAATTGTATTTATTGGTTGTGAAACCAGCACAGCTTTGACTGTCCCACCCACCTCCCGATGCGGCAGGCATTCACTTCTTTCTCATTGGAGTGATCGAGCGGTATTCAGCGGAGGAGGGGCTTAATACCTCACCACGCCACCACCAGGTGGCTCCACTATCAGTACAGCGCCAGATTTGAATTTTATTTACTTCTGATGAACGTCACGGAATTGACCCTTCCAACCCAGATTATGCCTATACGGGGCCTGGGCTTGAGAAGGGGCGTATTCTATAGCAATCCAGCAGTGCTGGTTTCACAACCAATAAATACAATTTAAGCGGCTAGAAGCCGCGACAAATGCATTAATATATAAAATAAATGAAATAGAACCCAAATAGATAGACATAACTCACCGATCTGTACCGTCGAAGTCACTGCCTATTCCCACATGATCAGCTCCAACCAGGTCCCGGATGTAGGTGATGTGTGCTGGGGAGGGAAAGGGAAGAATAAATAGGGAAGAATAGGGAATTATAAGTAGGGAATAAATAAGAATGGGAGAATAAGTAGGGAATAAATAAGAATGGGAAAATAAGTAGAGAATAAATAAGAATGGGAAAATAAGTAGAGAATAAATAAGAATGGGAGAATAAGTAGGGAATAAATAAAAATGGGAGAATAAGAATGGGGAAATAACTTTTTGTTGATGGAAAGGGAAGAATAAGTAGGGAATAAATAAGGAAGAACAAGTAGGGAATAAATAAGAATGGGAGAATAAGTAGGGAAGAATAAATAGGGAAGAATAGGTAGGGAATAATAAATAGGGAAAAATAAGTAGGGAATAAATAAGGAAGAACAAGTAGGGAATAAATAAGAATGGGAGAATAAGTAGGGAAGAATAAATAGGGAAGAATAGGTAGGGAATAATAAATAGGGAAGAATAGGTAGGGAATAAATAAGGAAGAGAGAATAGGTAGGGAATAAATAAGGAAGAATAAGTAGAAAATGAATAAGGAAGAGAGAATAGGTAGGGAATAAATAAGGAAGTATAAGTAGGGAATAAATAAGAATGGGAGAATAAGTAGGGAATATATAAGGAAAAATAAGTAGGGAATAAATAAGAATGGAAGAATGGGGAGAATAAGAATAGGGTAATAAAATAAATAATAATAATAATAAGGGGATAAACAAAGGAAGAATAAGGAGCTGGGAATAAGAAGGGAAGGATAAAAATGGGAAGGAATAAGGGAATAATAAAAATAGGGAGGAATAAGAAGGGAAGAAGAAGAAGGGAATAGTATAAAAGGAATAATAAGAATGGAGGAATAAGAATAATGGAGGAATAATGAGAATGAAGGAATAATGAAAATGGAGGAATAATGAGAATGGAGGAATAATGAATGGGGTATTAAATAGGGATTAAAAAAATGAGCATATTATAAAAGGAATGATAAGAAGGGAACAAGAAGAAAATAATAATAATTTTTATTAATTATTAATAATAATAATAATAATAATAATAATAATAATAATAATAAGGGAATATTAACTAAGAAGCTTATATTATACAAAGTGTCTCATTAGTAGTTCAAGAAAATCTTAAGAAGTGCATGTTTAAACAAAAATCAAAGCAGAAAATACACTCTCTCTATGTGTGTGTGTGTGTGTGTGTGTGTGTGTGTGTGTGTGTGTTTTAAATACGAGTTTACAGGTGAGAAAATGTTAAAATCTGACATCACGTCATCATTCTGTGTTGCCGGTTACTTTACTTCATTTTGTTTTGTTAAAATTTACACAATTATTTATATTAAACAATTCTGTCAATAACCGCCAGGTAAGTAATATAACACATATTACACACAGTACACAATACATACACACACTGTTTATAATACAACACACATACTACATATCCATTACGTCACTGTATGTACCATTGCTCAAAAAAGTATCTGAAAAATAGGGTGCGAACAACACTTCACGCCTTATCCTCTACCATTTACCAGAAATTTTCGTCCGATTTGTCTTATTGTAGTTGCCGAATTTTTTCAGGTACTTTTTTGAGCGATAGTACGTCACATATCCATTACATCACACAGTACTACACATTACACACAATACTATATACATACCCACTACGTCACTGTACACACCAACTACTATACACAGTACTACACACATTACACATATTACTACAAACTACACACACATAATACACACATTACTTACACACACACACACACACACACACACACACACCAGATATCAAACACGTCACTGTAAACTTATACCTTCTTCACACAGTACTATACACACACTACACACATTACTTCACACATTACACACACTACACACACACTACACACATTGCTACACATACTTCACACAACACTCACACATTACACACACTATACACACACTACACACATTCCTACACATACTTCAAACAACACTCACATATTACACACACTACACACATTCCTACACATACTTCAAACAACATTCACATATTACATACACTACACACACACACTACACACATTCCTACACATACTTCACATATTACACACACAATATACACACTACACACATTCCTACACATACTTCACACAACACTCACACATTACACACACTATATACACAATACACACATTCATACACACACTTCATACAATATTACACGAACACTACATACCCACCACATCACTGTACACACACACACACACACACACACACACACACACTATACTACACATACGTAATACATACATTCTACACACATTACTACACATATATTACACACACTATTTACAATACTGTGCACAATACACACCTGCCACGTCACTGATGGAGGTGTAAAGGTAAACAAACACAAGCTCACTACACACACACACACCATACAACACATATAACACACATACTACACACAGTTATACACACAGCAATACACACGATAAACACAAGCTCAGTATACACACACACAATACAACACATATTATAACACACCTACTACAGACAGTTATACACACAACAATACACACAATAAACACAAGCTCAGTATACACACACACAATACAAAACATATAACACACCTACTACAGACAGTTATACACACAACAATACACACAATAAACACAAGCTCAGTATACACACACACACACACACACAAAACAACACACCTACTACAGACAGCAATACACACAACACTACACTCAAATAGTACACACACATACTACTACTACTACTACTACTAGTACGACTACACACACACACACACACACACACACACACACACACCTGCCACGTCAGTAATGGAAGCGTTTTCGTGGTCAGGAATTAAGAAGTCAATAACAAAGTTGACCATCGCCATCCCTCCGTTGTCTATCTGTAGGAAAGAAGAGATTTCATAAACATTTTCAACGGGATCATATATTTATCCTGTTTAATTATTATTTATCCAGAATTTAATGGATTTATTTATCCATCCTTATTTTCTGAGTGGCGTAGGAAAGAGGCGTCCCCATCACCCACCATACTTAATAAATGATCCCACTATACGTTCATATAGCCTCGGTGCTAGACCCTTTACTTGTCGGGAGTCTTGTACTGACGCTAGAGCCTATACTCACCCATTGAAGAAAGGGAAGTGAGGCATTGATGATGAATTATCTGTCCTATTTATTTATTGTTGAAAATAAAGGAGAGGATTCCTTTAAGGGAAACATTTGTGTGTGTTATTATATTTTTGGAATCTACTTAGCCCTCCAAACACTACAACACTACAGAGCCTCCCAACCTGACACCCCAACTACACAACCTTTGAGAATGAGGGAAGCACCCTGATGCTTGCCCCTTATCCCCATGCAGTTCCTAGCCAAGAACGAGCAGGCGGATAACATAATCGGCTCCTTCAAGGTCCCCTCCCTCATAGTCGACGACCGAACTCTGCCACTCTGCCCAGTGATGGTCACCAAGGCCTACCTCGATGTGACCCAGGACTTCTGCAAGGAGAGCCTATTCTACAACTCGAGATCGCACAAGCCATTGGGTCCCAGAATAGTGGCCCGGCTCCTCTGTTACATTATCGAAGTCGCTTAGTATTTAATTAAAGGGACAGTTTAATGGAACAGTTACTTAGAGAGAGAGAGAGAGAGAGAGAGAGAGAGAGAGAGAGAGAGAGAGAGAGAGAGAGAGAGAGAGAGAGAGAGAGAGAGAGAGAGGAGAGAGAGAGAGAGAGAGAGAGAGAGAGAGAGAGAGAGAGAGAGAGAGAGAGAGAGAGAGAGAGAGAGAGAGAGAGAGAGAGAGAGAGAGAGAGAGAGAGAGAGAGAGAGATAAATCCCCTCTCCTACTACTGTAACTTTGAAGAGCCTGGGGTACGTCATCTGGAAGAGATAACTAGACGGACACGACCCCTCCTTTCCCTATTATTCACTTACCAGAGTCAAGAGTACGTCATCTGGCACGTTTTCTGGTGACGTCATAGATGCCTCGTGCGTTGCTGTGTGAGAAGATGACAGGTGCACGTGTGATGTTAATAGCGTCCCTCATGGTGGCGGCTGCTACGTGGGAAAGGTCCACCATCATACCCAAGCGGTTCATCTCCAACACCACCTTCTGTAGTAGATTGAAAGGAACAAAGATTAGGTTGAAGAATGTGTGTTACCAGATATGAAATTATTATGATTTTAAAGTAGGATTAGATTACGTGAGACAAAACTAACCATCGCTCGTCCTACTACCCCCACGCCTGCTTTGTGAGTTATACGAACGACGGGATAAAGTTATTAAGATACGAAATACGATCACAGCCTTCTGCAGTTAACAAGTGAGAATGTTTGTGATACGAGACACGATTCTTTAACTTGGGTAAGAACATTTCTGATAAGAGTTTTGAGGTTGGGTAAATACAAGACACGAAATACGAAATATGATGGATCAGCACCACCTTCTGCACTAAACAGTTGATTGATTGATTTATTGATTGATTGATTGATTGATTGATTGGTTGATTGGTTGATTGATTGATTGATTGGTTGATTGATTGATTGATTGATTGATTGGTTGATTGATTGATTGATTGGTTGATTGATTGATTGGTTGATTGATTGATTGATTGATTGGTTGGTTGATTGATTGATTGATTGATTGATTGGTTGATTAAAGATAAAAGAAGACCACCCTTGAACTGGAAAACCTTGGAGGTATGATTTAAGACTTGATAAGGGGTGGCTGCATTAGACAACACGTAGGATTTGAAGTATATAGGATTCCAGCATGTGATATAATTATATGATACGAGTTTTATAATAGGATTAGAATACTTGTGATAATAGATACGAGTTTTGAAGTAGGATAAAACATGTGAGAAACGTGATACCACATAGATATGATAACAGATACAAAATAGATACGAAATTCGATACAAAATACAGGAAAAGTGATAGGGGGTGCGGGGGGGTTGATGGGGGTGCGGGGGGTTTAGGAGGGTGCGGGGGGTGCGGGGGTTTAGAGGGGTGCGGGGAGTTTTGGGTGGGTCGGGGGGGTTTTGTGGGGTGCGGGAGTAGGGGGACAGGCTTCGGGGGGGGGGGTTTAGGGGGGTGCGGGAATAGGGGACAGGCTTTCTACCCACCCCAAGCCTGTCCCCTTATTCCCGCACCCCCCCAGTCCCCCCCAAGCCTGTCCCCTACTCCCGCACCCCCTTAATCTTCACCTCTTTCCCATCCTTGCTGTCTCTCCTCTCTGCCTCCTTCTCCTTCGTCAATACAGTTAAGGTCTTTCAAGCATAAGGCACAATCTCTCTATTTATGTTTTACTCTTATTACTATTTACAATCTGTTACCACCTGAGAGCGGTAGAGAAATATATAGACGAAACAACTGGTAGAAAATAGAAGGAGTAAAGTTGCGGTAGGACGTTGGTGGCTGTGTGTTGATTGTGTGGTCAGTGATGATGGGTACTGCTGTGGTGGGGCCAGAGAGAGAGGGGAGAGTCAGCAGGTGTACACTCGATCAAAAAAATATCTCGCATTTCCCACGTAAAACATTCTGACACCTAAGACGATGGCTACTGAAAAAGAGCTTGTTTATCATAAGCTGTAGCGATCATTTATAGAACCATCGGACCCCACCTGTGCGATACTTTTTTGATCCAGTGTACATAGCCATCCAGTACACTCGTGATACGTAATCCCTGACCAGAGACGAACGGCAGGCACCACACACACACATACCCTGCATTTGAACTCAGCTTCTATAATATGTGCACTGAGTGGGGAAATGAGCAATACCAGGCCATTCTAAGCTTTCTGCTCCTCACACTCTGGTTAGAAATTATGTATCACGAGTGTACATACTACTTAAGGTGGAAATTCTTTTTTGGTACATTGGAGTGCCTGATTCCTCCAAAGTATGATAGTAAACAGGACCAGAAGAGCAAAAATAATAGTGTTCTCTTGCTTGGAATAGTTTGGAGGATTCAGTTGCTCCAGATTTACCAACGCAAAACTTCCCCCTTAATTAACGTCGCTCTACAATATAGAATATAACGTAGTCAAACGATTGGCCACAAGTAAGTTAGTGAGTGAATCAAGGAGGATGTGATATACCTGGATAAACAAGGAATTACACATGAGATGGAAAACCAATATTTCTGGTAATACGATTATCTATAGACTTAGTGACAAAATGTATAGCCAACATGATAATTGATTCCTATATGTTTGACCGAACATTCTAAAATAAAGGAATATTGAATCGAGCTGTGAGGTCATTTTATTCTAGCCCCAGTGAGACGGCTGAACTATCTACAAAATATTTATAATTTCTAATCACTAGCACTCACTAACCTCCACACGAGTAGTAAGGAGGAATCAGTTTGGAACCCACTCACCTCTCCCCACGCTGTGAGTCCTCCAAGTTCCTCAGGGTCATCCTCCATGAAGGAGTTGTCAGCCCTGAGGGAAGAAAAATAGGTTGAAGGGAGAAATTTTGTGTTGGTAAATCTGGAGCAACTGAATCCTCCAAACTATTCCAAGTAACAGAACACCATTATTTTTGCTCTTCTGGTTCTGTTTCCTGGCATACTTTGGAGGAATCAAGACACTCCAATGTAACAAAAGTGAATTACCCCCTTAATGTGTGTGTGGAGAAGAGAGAGAGAGAGAGAGAGAGAGAGAGAGAGAGAGAGAGAGAGAGAGAGAGAGAGAGAGAGAGAGAGAGAGAGAGAGAGAGAGTTACAAGGAGTTACAAGGAAAAGAAGTACCCTAGGGGACCTTACGATCCATACAAAGAGGGTACCTGTGGGTTTAGTTGCGCAAGTAGGCGACCGTCCTCGAATGTGTCATGTGAAACCATCAAGGAACACTCGCACAACGGCTTAAACACCTAGACGGTGGTTTAAGGCTTTGTCTAATCTGGACTTGAACTGATCCACAGAGTTGCTGTTGACCACATCAGCAGGAAGCGCGTTCCATGTACCGCAGATGCTGTATGTAAAGAACTTACCACACAGATCACGGTTGTATCGCTTCAGTTCAAGTTTGTAGCCATGATTCCTGGTTGTGCCCTCACTGAGTTGGAAAATGTCCCTGTAGTCTACATTGTCAAAGCCTCGTAGTATTTTAAACACTTCGATAAGCTGACCACGCAGTCTCCGGGTTTCCAAAGAGAACAGGTCGAGTTCTACCAACCGATCTTTATAGCTCTTGTGTCTAAGAGAGGGTATAAGTTTGGTTGCCCTGGCTTGCACTCGTTCCAATCTCGCGATATCCTTCCGGTAAGAAGGACTCCAAAACTGGACTGCATACTCCAGGTGCGGTCGGACAAGGGAATTGTACAGACAAAGTACTATCTCCTTGTTCCGGTATCCAAACTGTCGCTTTATGTACCCTAACATCCTTTGGGCTTTCTTCTCAGCCTCAATACACTGCTTTGAGAACTTGAGGTCACTGGTGATAGTTACACCCAAGTCTTTCTCAGTATCAGTGCTTACGAGAGCATTGCCCTTAAGGTTATACTCTGTTCGGGGGTTTCTGTGGCCTATATGCATAACTTTGCATTTGTTCACGTTAAATGGCATTTGCCACGTGTCAGACCACTCCCCGATCTTCCTAAGATCTTCTTGTAAGCGGGTAGTATTTCCTTCTTTCGCGACATTCATACCAAGCTTAGTATCATCGGCGAATTTGGAAATCTTGGCAACCATGTCACCATCCACGTCATTAACATAGATGATAAACAGTAGTGGTCCCAGAACAGAACCTTGGGGAACACCGCTAGTAACGGGCACCCACTCTGAAGCCTGTCCATTCACTACCACCCGCTGCCGTCTGTCACTTAGCCAGTTCTCTATCCAATTTGCCACATTTCCGTCTATGCCCAGTGCACGCACTTTCCGAAGGAGGCGGCGGTGGGGGTACCTTATCAAAGGCTTTCTGAAAGTCTAAGTAGACAACATCGACCGCTTTATCCCGATCATGCTCACTGAAAACAAAATGGAAGAATTCCACCAGATTTGTGAGGCATGACCGGTGCTGCCGGAACCCATGCTGGGAACCCCTCAGTAGCAAATTTGATTCTAAGTGTGCTGTTATTTTGTCCACCATGATGCTCTCCATGAGTTTACAGACTATCGAGGTTAAACTGATGGGTCTGTAGTTTGACGGTTGGCTAGCATCTCCCTTCTTGAAGATAGGAGTCACCTCTGCCTCACGCCAGTCTCTAGGAACGCATCCAGTCTGGATTACCCTGTTGAAGACCATGCACAGGTGCCGTGATACTTCACCATGCACTTCTTTCAACACTCTAGGTAAGAACCCATCCGGACCGGGGGACTTGTTTGCTTTTAATTCGATTATTTTTCTCTCGATTTCTTCTTGGGTGAAGACCATTGACTCCAACTTCTCACTGAAGGAGTCCAAAGGTTCGGGAATGGGACCACTCTCCTCAGAGAACACTGAAGAGAAGTACTCATTTAAGAGGTTAGCATTTTCTGCATCAGAGTGCATCAATGCTCCATCCTCATTCACCAAGGGACCGATCCTGCGTCGGATTGGTTTACGGCCATTCACATAACTGAAAAACTCTTTGGGGTTCTCTTTGCAGAGTCTAGCCACACGGACCTCCTCAGCACGCTTAGCCGCCCTTATTTTGGACTTCACGTTTCGATTCAGTCTTCTATGACCGTCAAAGTCCCCAGATGCCTTCGCTCGACGATACGCAGTTCTCCTCTCCCTTAGTAGGTTACGGATTTCCCGATTAAACCACTTCGGTTGAATGAACTTCTGACCTGTTCCCTTCAGAGGAATAAAGCGCGACTGAAGTTCCATGAAGGAAGACAAGAATGACCTCCACAGATCATCAGCACTCTCTCCCTCCTCTAGTTCCATTTCAGCAACGCCTTCACGAAGACCTGCAAAGTCCGCTCTCCCCATGTCTAATTTTCTATGCACCGGGGTCACGGACTCCATATTGGGGACCTTAACTGAAAATCTTATAAGCTTGTGGTCGCTTCCACCTATTTCTTCATTTACAGAGAGGTCTTGAATGATGTCATCCTCTGAGGTGAGGACCAAGTCGAGTATGTTAGCACCTCTTGTTGGCTCCCTTACCCATTGAGTGAGGAATTCATCATTTACAAACTCCAAGAGTGGTGTGTTCTCGGCAGAGGGCTCTCTGGTTTCCCAGTCAACATGTGTGTTGAAGTCCCCCATAAGGATGCACACCCTGCCGTCCACTAGTTCACCCAGCAACTGGTATAGGTCCCTGTCCATCTCATTGAGTTGTCCAGGGGGTCTATAAAGCAGCAGGGTTCTGTATTTTGCAGTGCCTATTTCTAGGTCAACTCCAAGGAGCTCGTGGTTCGATGTGATGTTGCAGGTCATCGATTTGATGGAGTTTTTTACATACAACAGCACACCACCACCCCCTCTGTCCTCTCTATCTTTGTGGAAGAGTTGGTAGCCTGGAATCACGAATTCCCCTTCAAGATCTCTGTCTGAGGTTCTCAACCATGACTCCGTTATGGCCACCATCTCGGGTTCCTCTGTCGCAACGAGGGCCCGCAGTTCCAAAAACTTGTTTCGGATGGACCTGGCGTTGAACAATAGAACCTTCAGGGAACCCCCAACTGCAGGGCTCCCTATACTCTTCCGTTTCCCGGTTTGGTCATTGTCTTGGTAGTGCTGGGGATATCCTTCTTCAGGATCTCAGCGAATGTCTTCTCTGGGGTCACTCTAGCATAGCGACGAGGGCTCTCCTCCACGCTCGGTCGAGTGCTCCTGAGACATCGTCGGACGGCGTCTTCCATTAATTTGGAAAGCACTTCTTTCCCCTTTAGTGAGAGATGTGTGCCATCCCTCTGGTAGAGGTCGTCTCTACCAAAGAGTGAGGTGTAGGGGTCCACAAAGAACACCCCCTCGGCAGTACACAAATCAGCCAGGCGCTGATTTACTGCAATGTTCTTTGACAGAGCAGTCCCTAAAGGGCCTCTCCTTGGGAGCATGCCAACAACTACCCTTCTGCGGGTTTTTGACCCACAGTCGTCTACTGCACCGAGCACATCCGAGAGGACTCCTTCGGTCATGCCTACTCTACCATTTCTCAGGTAGATGTCATTACCACTCACCATGAGTGCAATGACAGCAGATCTGGACGTTTGGATCCTCTCAGCTTCCTTTCGGAGGTCAGCATTGCCACAACCTGGCAAACAATTCACCTTCACAGAAGTGTGAAGGCGATCTGCCATTAGGGGTTCCAGCCCTCGTGCCTGGGAATCACCTACAATGTGTATATCCACAGGCCTCTCCTTGGTAGGAGCACGAGATGCCTTGTGAGGAACCCGAGAGTGTTTTGAATTCCTGCCGGGCTCGTCACTTCCTCCAGGTTGCTTCTTCTTCGTTTTCTTTTCCTTCTTCATTTTCTTTTCCTTCTTATTTGATTCCTCACTTTCCTCTAATCCCTCCTCAATTGTCTTCTTGGGTTTTTCTTCCTTCTCCATATTCTGCTCCTCTTTTCCATCACACTTTTCTGCAGTCTCTTTTCCTTCTGCAGTCTCTTCTCCCTCTTCATTGTTGCTGTTCTTCTTCTTGTTGTTCTTCTTCTTGTTGTTCTTTTTCTTGTTCTTCTTCTTCTTCTTTACCGCCGTGGTGGAGCTCTCCGGTGAAGAAGCTCCTTGGACTGCCTTGTCTCTCACATGGCAGTCACACCTCTGCGAGTCCATTCGGAGAACTTCCTCCTTTAGGGAGTTGTTCTCCTTCGTGAGCAGTGAGATGTGCTTCATCAACCTCTCCTCGAGTTTGCAAAAGTCGCAGACACTCGAGGAGTCTAGGTCGCTCGCACTCCTCCCGCTGAAGTCCTCACACCAGCGGTACACCTTGCATGTAGTACATGTAAATTTTCTTGCTGATGGACCAGTCATCTCGCTCTAATTCAATTTCAGACCAATAATATAAAAGAAAGGGTAGTGTGATTTGGTCTCGCATAAGTCTCATCCGCCTACTTCCAGAAGGTTTTCGGTCGTTCGGCCAACAGAAACCTTATGAGCCAAGCACACCAACCCTAAGGTCTCCCCTGGGTCGGACGGCCCCAATCGTGCCGCAGCTCCCAACTGAGCAGCACAAGAGTCCTAAGTAAATGGGACTCTGATTTTTCGACAGGGGTGCTTGAAGTGTAACCGTCGTCCTACTAATCCCTACTAATCCTCCATCCGCGGCCAAACTTAAAGCAAATAGTAAAACTAAATGTCCACGACTTAATCCGAGATCTTTTACTGGCCTGGCAGCCAGCGAGGCACGAAAGCTCTCTCACCAAAGAGCAGTCGAGCCTTTAGGCACCTAAGAACGGTCACAGGGAGCTGGTCAGGCTTATTAATCTAAGAGAATACCTACGGGGGTCCTGAGGCATCTCCATTACTCGTACCCCACACGCCTGAGATCCCTTCAATCTCAGCCCTTTCGAAACCTGTGAGCGTTAAAAGGCGTTGTTTTAGGAGGTTCCAAAGCCTCCCTTCTCACACGGCATAAGGTAGCTGGTGAGGTCCTTAACAATAAAAACTTATATCGAAAGTGATGAAGATTTTTTTTTTTTTTTTTTTTTAGGACAGTTGAAGAGCAGTTGTGAAACTTAATATTAACATGAAGATTTGACAACTCTTAGTCAGGATCCTAATAACGCTACCTTTCTGGCACGGGTAACCCAACTGGACTAAATGTCCCCCAGCATTGCTAGCAAAATTCAAACAGATCACACAAGCTCTCTCACCGACGGCAAGGTGGTTGTCGAGAGGAGAGAGAGAGAGAGAGAGAGAGAGAGAGAGAGAGAGAGAGAGAGAGAGAGAGAGAGAGAGAGAGAGAGAGAGAGAGAGAGAGAGAGAGAGAGAGAGAGGAGGGGAAAAAATAGGGTAACAGGATTCTCAGACTATTAAACTCATAGGCTGGTAATATTAATTAAACTTTCTCTTCGACAAAATGTTCTTTTCGTCACTCAGTGTTCACAGTATCTTTCAATGCGAATATAGCAACAAAAAATATTTTCGCCGAAGAGAAAATTTAACACCACAAACCTTATTCTCTCCATTATTATTATTATTATTATTATTATTATTATTATTATTATTAGATATATTGACAGCTAGATAGATAGTGGTATTCTCTCCATTATTATTATTATTATTATTATTATTATTATTAGATACATTGACAGCTAGATAGATAGTGGTACTCTCTCCATTATTATTATTATTATTATTATTATTATTATTAGATACATTGACAGGTAGATAGATGGAGTAAATGACATAATGGAATAAAGATAGATGGATGAATAAACAAA
This sequence comes from Petrolisthes cinctipes, assembly GCA_033782935.1. NCBI lineage: Eukaryota > Metazoa > Arthropoda > Malacostraca > Decapoda > Porcellanidae > Petrolisthes > Petrolisthes cinctipes. The sequence goes on from JAWQEG010002453.1 coordinate 22,441, forward strand.
AGAGATGGGTGGAGGAGTGGTGAGTCGTACCAAGGTGTGTTACAGGCATGGGTAAGGGTCATATAGCGTACACCCTGGTTGTATAATGTCCTAAGGAGGGCCAGGGAGGAGTCCAACCCATGTCCACCCTCCACACCAACCAGACACCCGATACGACCTGCTGCGTGTGCCTCTAGGATACCTGAAAGAAAGATGACGTAGGATTGAGGGTGAATGTACGTCAATAGGATACCTAAAGGAAGAGTGACGTAGGATTAGTTAATTGAGGAAGAAGGAATACTACCATAGTCCTGAAAGTCTCAAGGATATCTGAAGGATAGGATGAGGTAGTAGTGGTAACACCATGTAGGATACATGAGGGTCTGATTACGAAGGATTTATTCATTGATTGATTGATTGATCGATATTTGGCGCCGCAACAGCAAGGTCATATAGCGCCAGAAAAAGGTGATAGAGAGGTGAGACAGCAAGCAGAAAGGAAATAGAAAGAAAAGAGGGACAGTTGAAGAATTAAAAGCTAGTGGCTTGGGCCGAAGGGGCGCCAAAACCCTTAAAATATTACCCACATCACTAATGAAGGCAATAACCCTCTACGGGGTGATTGATTGATCCCACTCTAACCCTGGAAGACCCTGTAGGATACCTCATGTAGGGAGATCCAGTAGGATATCTGAGGATGGGATAGCTTAACATTGCTTGAAGGTGAAAAATGCCCTCCCTAGTCCTGAAACACCCTGTAGGATTCCTAAAAGACTTCCTATAATCCTACTGTGAATGCCTCGAGGATACCGAAGAGGAAGGGAAGACGTAAGATGCCAGCCCTAACCCTGACAAATCCTGTAGGACGAGGGAGAAGGTGATAGAGATGTGTGACAGCAAACACGAACGAAACAGAAGGAAAAGAGAGAGAGACCAATGAACAAGCCTTTATCTTTACTATATATCCTCAACGGCCAGGAGCGGCTACTTCAACACGCTATCAGTATTCCAGATTGCCTTGGAGATCACCCCAATATACTTCTGCTTATTATTATATCCTTCTCAAAATACAGTGATGGTAATTCTGGAGTAACAGATACCTCAAAACTATTCTAAGCAACAGGAAACATTAATTAAGGGGGTGCGGGAGTAGGGGACAGGCTTTGGGGGGTGGGGGGGTTAGGGGGGTGCGGGAGTAGGAGACAGGCTTGTGGTGGGGGGGGGGTTTGGGAGGTGTGGGAATAGGGGGACAGGCTTGGGGTGGGTAGAAAGCCTGTCCCCTATTCCTGCACCCCCTAAACCTCCCCCAAGCCTGTCCCCCTACTCCCGCACCCCCCTAAGGCCCCCCAAGCCTGTCCCCCTACTCCCGCACCCCCCAAAACCCCCCCAAGCCTGTCCCCCTACTCCCGCACCCCCCAAAACCCCCCCAAGCCTGTCCCCTACTCCCGCACCCCCCAAACCCCCCCAAGCCTGTCCCCCTATTCCCGCACCCCCTTAATTTTGTTTGTCTAGTCCTGTTTTCCTGACATACTTTGAAGGATTCAAGGTTATCTCATGTATGTACAGTATCGAAAGTTTATTATTACCTCCTTAACCTCACTGCCAAGCCTAAATTTTATATTATTTGAAAATATATATTATTCATGGTAAGGTCTTGAACCCGACACTGATCTAAATCAAAATAATATTCTTGAACAGTTGTTGTTGTCTTCACTAGTAACGAACACAGCGTCTGGTGAGATTAGCGAAACTTTGCACAATGTTGACCCACTGTGTTTGTTTACTCATAGTAATAGTAAATGTTGACCCACTGTGTTTGTTTACTCATAGTAATAGTAAATGTTGACCCACTGTGTTTGTTTACTCATAGTAATAGTAAATGTTGACCCACTGTGTTTGTTTACTCATAGTAATAGTAAATGTTGACCCACTGTGTTTGTTTACTCATAGTAATAGTAAATGTTGACCCACTGTGTTTGTTTACTCATAGTAATAGTAAATGTTGACCCACTGTGTTTGTTTACTCATAGTAATAGTAAATGTTGACCCACTGTGTTTGTTTACTCATAGTAATAGTAAATGTTGACCCACTGTGTTTGTTTACTCATAGTAATAGTAAATGTTGACCCACTGTGTTTGTTTACTCATAGTAATAGTAAATGTTGACCCACTGTGTTTGTTTACTCATAGTAATAGTAAATGTTGACCCACTGTGTTTGTTTACTCATAGTAATAGTAAATGTTGACCCACTGTGTTTGTTTACTCATAGTAATAGTAAATGTTGACCCACTGTGTTTGTTTACTCATAGTAATAGTAAATGTGGTACAATTGTGTTTGTTTACTCATAGTAATAGTAAATGTGGTACCGTTGTGTTTGTTTACTCATAATAATAGTAAATATGGTACCGTTGTGTTTGTTTACTCATAATAATAGTAAATATGGTACAGTCATGGTCAAAAAATCCTGCTACCTGGTGAATAAACGCGAGCCATTTGAGTGTATCTTATGAACCAATATTGCAAAGACCAACAGCTGTAGAATCGGATTATTTTTCGAGGTCATCTCATTGGAAAGTGTTGCAGGACTATTGACCGTGACTGTACAGTTATAGCAAAATGAACAAGATGGTCCCTAACTACTTCGAAAAGACCGTGAAACACTTTGGTGACACTTTGGTTATACACATACGCACACGTGATATGATTTATGAATGAATATCGGGCCAAAGGTTGAACACACACACCCACACACACACACACACACACACATATATATACATATACATAGACAGACAGAGAAACACAAGCATGCAAAAACAAAATACCAAAGCCTTTACACACACTACTAGAGAGAGAGAGAGAGAGAGAGAGTATTTTTTTTTTATATATATATATATCTTTCGACACTGGACATAGGCTTCATCAAGCCCGTTACCGTGGCCCAGGTCAACTGCTACTCACACACACATACGTCACGACTTCCGAACTGGTACACAGCCACAGAGGGAGGGAAGTGAGGGTAATTCCCAAATACTGCAGCTGTTATGGTACCAGCGAGGGTGTTTTACGACGTTCGGTGGCCTTATAGTTAGTGCCTCAAACTCAAATCGGATGAGTAAATATTCTCAGGCCCTCACCTGAGAGGATCGATCTCCCGACCTCCAGGTTACGAGTCCAGAACACTAACCACTCGGCCACCTCCCCTACAAACCGAAGCCTTTACACTAACCGTCAGCCGTAGTAACAAACTGTAGGTCATCCGGATACTTCACAACCAAGCGCCTTATGACATCAACTTGTTCCATGGTTTGGGTCGCAGCGTTCAGGTACTGAGACTCACATGGCACGTACGCTGACCAGAACTGTACATAGACAGAGATTTGATGTTGTATATGAGTATGTGTGAATGTGTGTTATATGTTGTGAGGTTCATGTGCTTCAAGTTAGGGGATTTGTTGTTTCGTGGCATAGTTTGGAGGAATCAGAGACCTTCAACATCACCAACGAATAATATCACCTTATGGGACCCTGTGATGTAGTCAGAAAATTGGAGGTAAATGAATGAGTCCTTCAAATATTGCCACGAAACACACACACATCGTCTGTGATGTGCGTTCCCTCCCCTAATCACGGTTCACACATTAGCCAAGTTTACGAGGAGGGAGGATAGCTGCATGGTATAGGCGAGACAGTTTTGTTTCGTTACGTTATTGAATTTTCCTGCGTGCAGTCTAAGTTAGAATTAATGGATGGCATGCACCAATTAGTTGCTTCGTCATAAGTTGTTCAGAGACAGCAAGTTTAGGAGAACTTGTTTAGGAAGAAAGTTCTTTAGTTGATGGCAAGATTGAATAAACTGATGGCAGTATACGTCATCCCTACTTTACTTACTTGTATGAATGACTGTACACACATACCTGCGCACCGACCATCCCTTGTCTAAGTCTGGGCAGGTCGGTGTGACATTGAGTATAGTCTGCCCAGGGGTCTATTTGAGTTAGGTTCAGCTCGAAGTGGAAGTCGGTCAACTGATTCTGGTGTAACTTGCGGATGTTCATAGCGAGGTCGTTGTGTCTGGAAAACAAAGGGGTGGTATTTGTTGAGGTCGTAGAAGAATAAAGAGAGTCATTTGTTTGTATTGATTGTTGAAGAATATGGGGGTTGTTTGTTAGAAGAATAAGGGATAATTTATTAGAAGAATAAGGGGTTGTTTGTCAGAAGAATAAGGGGTAGTTTGTTAGAAGAATAAGGGGTTGTTTGTTAAAAGACTAAGGGGTTGTTTGTCGGAAGAATAAGGGGTAGTTTGTTAGAAGAATAAGGGGTAATTTGTTAGAAGAATAAGGGGTAATTTGTTAGAAGAATAAGGGGTTGTTTGTTAGAAGAATAAGGGGTAGTTTGTTAGAAGAATAAGGGGTTGTTTGTTAGAAGAATAAGGGGTTGTTTGTTAGAAAAATAAGGGGTAGTTTGTTAGAAGAATAAGGGGTTGTTTGTTAGAAGAATAAGGGGTTGTTTGTTAGAAGAATAAGGGGTTGTTTGTTAGAAAAATAAGGGGTAGTTTGTTAGAAGAATAAGGGGGTTGTTTGTTAGAAGAATAAGGGGGTCGTGAGTTGAGGCAGTAGATGATTAAATGGGACACACTCACATAGCCACAAACAAACACACTCACTCTCACTCATCAGACCTACACACTCTCTCTTATTCACTCTCACTCATCAGACCTACACTCTCTCTCTTACTCACTTTCACTCATCAGACCTGCACTCTCTCTCTTACTCACTCTCACTCATCAGACCTACACTCTCTCTCTTATTCACTCTCACTCATCAGACCTACACTCTCTCTCTTACTCACTCTCACTCATCAGACCTACACACTCTCTCTCTCTTACTCAATCTCACACTTCAGATCTACACTCTCTTTCTCTCTTACTCACTTTCACTCATCAGATCTACACTCTCTCTCTCTCTTACTCAATCTCACACTTCAGACCTACACTCTCTCTCTCTCTTACTCACTTTCACTCATCAGACCTACACACTCTCTCTTATTCACTCTCACTCATCAGACATACACACTCTCTCTCTTACTCACTCATCAGACCTACACTCTCTCTCTTACTCACTCTCACTCATCAGACCTACACTCTCTCTCTTACTTACTCTCACTCATCAGACCTACACTCTCTCTCTTACTCACTCTCACTCATCAGACCTACACTCTCTCTCTTACTCACTCATCAGACCTACACTCTCTCTCTTACTCACTCTCACTCATCAGACCTACACACTCTCTCTTATTCACTCTCACTCATCAGACATACACTCTCTCTCTTACTCACTCTCACTCATCACACATACACTCTCTCTCTTACTCACTCTCACTCATCAGACCTACACTCTCTCTCTCTCTTACTCACTCTCACTCATCAGACCTACACTCTCTCTCTTACTCACTTTCACTCATCAGACCTACACTCTCTCTCTTACTCACTCTCACTCATCACACATACACTCTCTCTCTTACTCACTCTCACTCATCAGACCTACACTCTCTCTCTCTTACTCACTCTCACTCATCAAACCTACACTCTCTCTCTTACTCACTCTCACTCATCAGACCTACACACACTCTCTCTCTCTCTCTCTCTCTCTCTCTCTCTCTCTCTCTCTCTCTCTACTCACCCATCCACCAGCGGCACTTCCTGTAAGATGGCGTGGGCGTGTGCCAACCTTTCTTCAAGTGTGGGTGGCGCGGATGAGGTAACACAGACGCCCACACCCACCACACCCACCAACACGAGGAGGAAGCTACACCACCATGTCATCTCGTGGCCTGTGGCTCTAAAAGAATGACTGTACCAACACTCACTCACACACATACACAGATACCAATACCCAGATAGTATCAGGCATCTCTCTCTCTCTCTCTCTCTCTCTCTCTCTCTCTCTCTCTCTCTCTCTCTCTCAAATATATATACATTTACCATCTCTCTCTCTCTCTCTCTCTCTCTCTCTCTCTCTCTCTCTCTCTCTCAAATATATATACATTTACCATCTCTCTCTCTCTCTCTCTCTCTCTCTCTCTCTCTCTCTCAAATATATATACATTTACCATCTCTCTCTCTCTCTCTCTCTCTCTCTCTCTCTCTCTCTCTCTCTCTCTCTCTCTCACAAGTGCTTCAGTATACAAAGGGTGAGGCCTGTAGAGTAATTTAGTTGGGTGGAATCTGTAACAGGTAGGGTAGTTCCATCGACCACAACAGGGGATAATTTGTTTGTGTGTGAATTGGAAAGCTACTTACTTATTCTTTCAAACTATGCCTGAAAACAGACTATCGCAGTGTACAATTGCCTCCACTAGTAACGAGCACAGGTTCCAATGAATTTGACGAATGTGGCCCCACTATATAATTATGTTTGTAGTAGTAAATGTGGCACCACTGTCCTTGATTACTTTTAGTACTCGTATATTATTGGACAAAACTCACTCTTCCTATAATATAATACTAAACACCAATGTAAACAAACACAGTGGTGCCAATTTTCACCCAACCCAACCACCTGGCGCTGTGCTCGTCACTAGTGGAGGCAATTGTACACTCGCAATCCAAAATATGTATCTAGGCCTGCTTCGATTAGCCTGATCGAGTATATAGTAAACGAGCTCAAGCAAATATGAAACAGGATAAGCGTGTAATTGGTTGAGTAGTATGTCAAATGCTTCGAAACTTCAACAAGACCTGGATACAAATTTTGGATTGCGAGTGTACATACAAGTAGGAGGAACTGTATTCTTGGAGTGTTTGGAGGGTTACATACACTCCAAAACCTCCACAGCACACGGCTCCCTTTATTAAAAAATTGGAGAGTGTGGGAACATCGGGTGGAAATTTTCGAGGTTAGTAGTACAGTGTTGGTAGAGAATCCTGAATGACTCCTTTCCTCCAAACTATTGCAAGAAACAGCCCACAATTATTTCTGTTTATCTCATCCTGTTTCCCGGTAAACTTCAGAGGAATCAAAGCTCTCTAATATACCAAAATTATCTACCTCTTTAATCAGTAGTTCCCACCAGGTGTCTTCTTACATAAACCATCAAACAGCAATGAGCAAAATATAGATCTTATTGTAATGATGATTTTATTTTACCATAGCTTCCTCACCACCCATCACTTCAGATACACTCTAGAGTTGTACAGTTGCCTCTACTAGTAACGGAAGTAGTGTTCAATGAGTATATAGTGATATAAGACACCAATCTGTTTGTTAATTAAGGTGGTAATTCGTTTTTGGTACATTGGAGTGCCTTGATTCCTCCAAAGTATGCTCGGAAACAGGACCAGAAGAGCAAAACGAATGATGTTCTGTTGCTTGGAATAGTTTGGAGGATGCAGTTGCTCCAGATTTACCAACACAAAACTTCCCCCTTAATTAACACAGAGTTCTTATAGTAAATACTACAGCTGGGGTGAGTTCTGACCAATTATTTACTATTACAATGAGAAATTAAACAAAGTGGTGCAGCATTTCACTAAACTCACCGGATGCTGTGTTTGTTACTAGTGGAGGTAATTGTAGTAATTATCCACATATGCAATTTATCTACATATTTATAAAAATCTGTATTTGGAATAATGAAAAAATGAATATCCGCATCCGCTATATTGAAATGCTTATATCCATATTGTTATCAGCATCTTTAGACATCTGATACATCACTAATACAAGTCATCACTAATTACTATACAGGATGTTTTTGAACGGCATCAGCAATTTTGATTATCGGTTGTATGGTGGAAAATAATACAACATTCTATATAATTTTCTCTGAAAATGCCAAAGTGAGAAGATAAATGACTATTAAGAAATGTAGCACAACCGAGTTACCAGGCCTGCTGTAAACACCCAACGTGTGATGTAATAATTACACTGTAAAATCAAACACATTAGTGGTATCAGGATTACCAGGCGTTCATCTTCTGAATGAATTCACACATGTATGTAAAAATTTGTTACTGAATAAAGTGCTAAGCAAAAAAATCACATGTGCCTGAGCAAATGTAGCAATGAGAGATGTTGACACCTACATATATGTAACTCTGCTCAAAGGGCGCAGTATTAAAGGCAAGGTCATTGTCAGATGTCCGAGGGGGAGCCCATGGTGTGATGGGTAGTACGCTTGCAAGCGAAAGGTCCAGGGTTCCATTCCCGAGTGGGTGGATTTGTTGGATACTTTTCCCAGCCCCCTATGTCCATATTCACCTAGCAGAAAGTAGGTACCCAGATGTAAAAGGGAGGATGGCAACTTAGTAGTCTGGGGAAAGATGTGTTGATGTAACAAGACTGACTGCCTTAATGACCAATTAGGAATCGATAGGCATAAAGCCCAAAATATTCTTATTTTTACGTGTCTGTACACTTTCGAAATGGCAACGAATCTGCCTCGGTTGGTGGGTGATAGAACAGAGAAAGTGGGTTTACTTACATAATTGAAAAACTGTCAGGGTGTGAATGATTTTGTTTGTTAGAAAATTTTCGCCAGGATACAAAAGAAAACAGATAATATAATCATATTGGTAGTCGAGCGTTTGAGTTTGTATTCTCTCTCTCTCTCTCTCTCTCTCTCTCTCTCTCTCTCTCTCTCTCTCTCTCTCTCTCTCTCTCTCTCTCTCTCTTCGAATTTTTCTCTTCTTTAAATCTTTCTTCTATGATCCATCGCTCTCTCTCTCTCTCTCTCTCTCTCTCTCTGTGTGTGTGTGTGTGTGTGTGTGTGTGTGTGTGTGTGTGTGTGTGTGTGTGTGTGTGTGATATTATCGGGTTTCCCAGGAACTCTCACGATAAGTATTGGGATCTAATGATAAGAGAGAGAGAGAGAGAGAGAGAGAGAGAGAGAGAGAGAGAGAGAGAGAGAGAGAGAATACAACAGGACAACATCTTTCCCCCTTCATTCATCATTCCCCCTTCATTCATCATTCCCCCTTCATTATTCTTTCTACCTTCATTATTCTTTCCCCCCTTCATTCATCTTTCCTCCTTCATTCATCTTTCCCCCTTCATTCATCTTTCCTCCTTCATTCATCTTTCCCCCTTCATTCATCTTTCCCCCTTCATTCATCTTTCCCCCTTCATTCATCTTTCCCCCTTCATTCATCTTTCCTCCTTCATTCATCTTTCCCCCTTCATTCATCTTTCCCCCTTCATTCATCTTTCCCCCCTTCATTCATCTTTCCCCCTTCATTCATCTTTCACTCCTTCATTCATCTTTCCCCCTTCATTCATCTTTCACTCCATTCATCTTTCCCCCTTCATTCATCATTCCCCCTTCATTCATCTTTCCCCCTTCATTCATCTTTCCCACTTCATTCATCTTTTCCTCTTCATTCATCTTTCCCCCTTCATTCATCTTTCCCCCTTCATTCATCTTTCCCCCTTCATTCATCTTTCCCCCTTCATTCATCATTCCCCCTTCTTTCATCTTTCCCCTCTTCATTCATCTTTCCCCCTTCATTCATCTTTCCCCCTTCATTCATCTTTTTCTCTTCATTCATCTTTCCCCCTTCATTCATCTTTCCTTTTCTTCATTCATCTTTCCCCCTTCATTCATCTTTCACTCCTTCATTCATCTTTCCCCCTTCATTCATCATTCCCCCTTCATTCATCTTTCCCCCTTCATTCATCTTTCCCCCTTTCATTCATCATTCCCCCTTCATTCATCTTTCCCCCTTCATTCATCTTTCCCCCTTTCATTCATCTTTCCCCTTTACTACGACTTCTTGAAGAGAGTTATACATTATGGTTACTTTAATGTACCTTGACTCCTCCAAAGTATGACAGAAAACAGTTTAACTAAAATAATCGTGGTCTGCTGTTGCTTGGATATATTGGTGTTATTAGTTGCATCATAATTACCACCAATACTGTACAGTCACGGTTAATAGTCCCGCAACACCTTCAAATAAAGAGGCCTCGTAAAATGGTGTAAAATTATAACTGTTGGTCTCTGTAGTATTGGTTCATAAAGTTTACATTTACGGCTCCGTTTCATTCACCTGACGCCGGACTTTTGACCGTGACTGCACTACCCCCTTAATTAAAGCTAGGTAGGTATCTTACTATTACTTCAGACATGAGGCCGAGATATTCAGTAACTTCTTTCCCATACAGAGAGAGATAGTATATCATGTTGTCCTAAGCAGGTGAGATTTCTCCCACCCCAGTCATATCACCTGTATACCCTCCCGTCCAACCCCTCACTACTCATGTCCCTTCCTCTACAACTACAGTCTCTGGGGTGCTGATGGTGTAATGGTTAGTATACTCGCCCAGCACGCGAGAGATCCCAGGTTCGATTCCCGGGTCAGTGGAATTGTTGGACAATTTTCCCAGCCCCCTATGTCCCTGTTCACCTAGCAGTAAGTAGGTACCCGGCTGTAAGAGCAAGGATAGCAACCTTGTAGGCTGGGGGAAGATGTGTTGATGTAACAACACTGACTACCTTATTAATGACCTACACAGTCTGAGGATAGGAGATACTTTAGGAAATAGCGACCACTGTGTAATAAAATTTCAAATAAAGGGTAGAGAAAGAGTTACAGAAAATCCAGTAACTGTACCAAATTTGCGCTTATCAAACTTCGAGGGATTGAGGGAACATCTGAGGGACATTGCAGACAATGAGTGAATCGTTGGAGGTATGTTCCCAGGGGAGCAGGAGTTAGCAGAGGATCTGTCAGGAAGAAGAAATCATACACAGCATCCAGGTGATGCCACGGAAATGGATCACAGCTACAATCAGTTTCCAGATATTTTACACAGAGCACAACAGTTGTATATATCAAACAGAAAATTTAAGAAAAGTAACAATGATGTGAGATGGTTCAATAATAGTATAAGATATCCTACCTCATTGGCCATAAAAGGGGGTACTGTACTTATAAAAGGATAAAAAGAGGAGAAAAACATCTAAGAAACCAACTCGGGGATCTCAAGTGATAGATAAAATGGAAATTAGAAAGGCCACGAGAAATTATGAGATAAAGGTAGTTAAAGAGTCGACGGTAAACTAGATGAGTGACATCAAATTACAGCCCAATTAACCTAACATCAAGGGTAGGAAAGCTTTTAAAATCCATAATAGCGAACAGGATTAGTGGGCAATTAGAAAAACATAGATTAAGGGGGTGCGGGAGTAGGGGACAGGATGGGGGGAGGGGTTTGGGGGGTGCGGGAATAGGGGGACAGGTTTGGGGTGGGTAGAAAGCCTGTCCCCTATTCTCGCACCTCCCTAACTCCCCCCCCAAGCCTGTCCCCCTACTCCCGCACCCCCCTAAACCCTCCCAAGCCTGTCCCCTACTCCCTCACCCCCTAAACCCCCCCCCAAGCCTGTCCCCCAACTCCCGCACCCCCCAAAACCTATCCACGCCTGTCCCCTACTCCCGCACCCCCCTAACGCCCCCCCCCCCAAGCCTGTCCCCTACTCCCGCACCCCCCTAAGGCCCCCCCCCCCAAGCCTGTCCCCCTATTCCCGCACCCCCTTAATAAAAGACTCACAGTATGGGTTCATGAAAGGTATATCTTGCCTCACAAATTTGTTAACATAGAAGTTATGGAAAATACAGGGAAATGTGTTTTTAATTACTGTTTCATTGTTTGTTCATTATAGAAACAAAATAATAAAAATAACCTAGATGCTTGTTATGGCAGAAAAGAACGACAACTGTTAAAGATTATGCCTTTTTGTGTTGTGAAAACCTGAGTTCCTATAACCTGGTAATACTTGTGCATTAAAAAAAGGTGGTTTGTGATTGTGTGTAATATCCTGCCTTCACGATGCTGTACCACCTTCCATGATATTACCCCTCTTCTCCCTGTTACCCCTCCTCCACCCTGTTATCCCTTCTCTCCCTGACCACTCCCTCCACCTCTCAGTGTTCCCTGCTCTCCCTGACCACTCCCTCCTCCTCTCAGTGTTCCCTGCTCTCCCTGACCACTCCCTCCACCTCTCAGTGTTCCCTGCTCTCCCTGACCACTCCCTCCTCCTCTCAGTGTTCCCTGCTCTCCCTGACCACACCCTCCTCCTCTCAGTGTTCCCTGCTCTCCCTGACCACTCCCTCCTCCTCTCAGTGTTCCCTGCTCTCCCTGACCACACCCTCCTCCTCTCAGTGTTTCCTGCTCTCCCTGACCACACCCTCCTCCTCTCAGTGTTCCCTGCTCTCCCTGACCACACCCTCCTCCTCTCAGTGTACCCTGCTCTCCCTGACCACACCCTCCTCCTCTCAGTGTTCCCTGCTCTCCCTGACCACACCCTCCTCCTCTCAGTGTTCCCTGCTCTCCCTGACCACTCCCTCCACCTCTAATGTCCGGTTCACATTAGCCCGTTTGTACGGATCCGACATTCGTCAATGACGTCACGAACGGCGTGTCAGAGTCCGTCCAGTGTGAACCGGGGCCCGTCTACCATCCCGGGCAAGACATCCGACGTTGAATGGAACGGATCCAGCAAAGATGAACTCAGGTCATCTTTTACGGAAGCACGGCGGCGGTGTTGTCCGTGTATAATGTTGTTGACTTTTCATCATATCATGAAAATATGAAATTAAAGTATTTGTGCACAAATAAAGGTGTAAATTTATTCAAATATTATAATTATTAGACTGTATTTGTTAAATGCACGTCAATTTACGTGAGGATAAAAATATTGTTCATTGGTCATGAAAGCATGGCACCACTGCATAGCCTAGTTGTAAACAAAACACACACGTGTGTACTTGGAGCAACACAAGCCACAGTAGTTAGGGTTTAATTTCACAATTTTTTCCTGTTCATAGACAACTCTTTTTACATTCATCTACATTTGACATTGATACAAGCATTGCTTTGTTTGTGTGGAGCCTTTTGGGGGTAAAACAACGTCAAAATATACTGGCAGCCTTTCAAAAATCATTTCAACATATAAACACAGAGAATAATAACACCTTAACACCTTAATTAATATTAGTACTTAGATAACCAGGTTAGGTTTGTTTGGTTATTTTTGGTTTATACGATTCACCAACCAACACTGGATTCTATGAATTCTATGATCTAACTTCTAATAGATAACAATGCAAAAGTCAACTAGGATATAATACCTTTCTAGGCCTACAGTATATTGATTCATGCTATAATTACAACTTCATACTGGGCCTATACATGAATTTGCAAGAAGCTTGAGGGGGGATAGCGGACATTTCTTCCATATTAACCAACTGGGCGTCATTGAGCATGTTTTAGTTTATGATATATACCTATTATGATAAGTAGATTTAAGCCATATGCAACCTTGGAGCAAATAGCACTTTTGTGGAGCAGTTTCGTATGAAAAATAGAAGTCATGCTTGCTTTTTGTTGTAAACAAACGACTCCGTGACGCGAATCAAAACAGACGGAGCTTATCTCCTCTGTAGCCCTACCTCCATACGATTCGTGACGTCATTAATGGATGTTGGATCCGTCCAAACGGGCTAATAGTCCAGTCAATCTAGGTCAAAAATGGGCCCAACCCAGGGGAAATTGCAATAGTTATGAAATGTGGTTTTTATTGGTCCAAATAACCCCTTGCATCATTTTACAGAAATGTACCAAAATATATTTAGTGGAACAACCTCTTTTTTAAGGACAAAAAGACCGTCTCGGTGTTTCAGAGGAATACAGCTCGAACGCAAAAGTGATTATTCTTTTACTTCTAGGTGGACCTTCAGAACAAACTAGGCGTCTTTTTGTAGGTTTTCGAGGTCGTTCTTTCTCATAAGATACTTACAGAGAGGATATATTCACTTCTTTCATCCGCTTTTGGGGTACCCCTACCCCCAAACTCGTTTTTTTCGCCAATAATTTTCGCTCCGTTTATGCCAAGAAGCCACTATGGTAATATACACATCAATTCTGTTGTGATTTGTTCTTTATGGACATGTCTAACATTTGCAGCATGTAATTCTGTTTAGCTTAAGAGAAATAAGATTAAGAAGCTCAGATGTTGTAGGCCTATAACAAGTATATACCGATATGTGTTAGCCTACCTTCAGCAACCAGGGTGATGAACTGGATTGTATCTCTGGTAGTATATCAGTTTCTGCATTATGATCCATTACATCAGGATTATATTCTTCTAAAGAATAGGCCTATGTATTTTCTTTTCTACTTCATTCCGTCCTTCGGCTTCCAGTTTCCACAAGGAGAGAGGTCAACCATCCACATTTTGTATGATGTTTTCATGAAATATTATCCACGTGGCAGCAACTGTTAAAAGTTACTTGTTACTTTCCTGATGGTTCATGATTGAAGCTTCTGATCCAGCTCAGTTACAGTATTGACAAATCAAAGGAGGTTGGCAGTCATGTCCTGACAGACATGGTGGGCAAAAACGTGATGACATATACATTCAAGAGAAAGGCACATGCCGTCACTATGGACTCAAAATCCGCTGTGAAAATTGGAAAGGAAGAAGTCGTCAGTATTGACCCACAACTCTTGTTTCAGAGACTAGTCATTGCTGGAACTCAGGCAGACAAACTAGCAGAAGCGTTTGGCTATGAACTGTGTGGGTACCCTCCCGCCCTGTTTGAATCAAAAACCGTGTTACTCTCTGCAAACAAACCACAGATAGCCAAATCAATATGGAATGCTGTTCCCCATGACGATTCACCGGAAGGAGATATCCTTTACGTCCTCGATGGAGGGGCCCTTCTTCATCGACTCCCTTGGCAGACGGGGAAAACGTACACGTCAATACTTGACTCTTACTGTTCGTACGTCAGCAGACATTATGGACCATCAGTGATAATCGTGTTTGATGGGTACACCAACCAACCTTCAACAAAAGACGGCACTCACACACGAAGGAACAAGACAGTTGGTCGCAATGTCTCCTTCACGTCAGCCATGCCACTGAAAATGAAAAAGCAAGAATTTCTTTCGAACAATGACAACAAGCAGCGATTCATAAACATGTTGAGCGAATGTCTTGAGCGTACAGGATTTCAGGTTCACAACGCAGACGGGGACGCAGATGTGCTGATAGCACAAACCGCTGTAATGGCAGCAAAAAAGCACCGAACTGTCCTCGTTGGAGACGACACTGATCTCCTCATTCTCTTGTTACACCTCTACCAATGTGGAGAGCTCTACTTCATGTCTGAACCGAGGAAGTCATCTTCATCATCTAGTCACAAGTATTTGAACATTGGAAGGGCGTGTGGTATTTTGGCTCAGGATGTCACAAGTAACATTCTGTTTACACATGCAATATTGGGTTGTGACACGACATCAAGGGTATTTGGAGTTGGGAAGTCAGTCTCACTACGTCTGGTTCAAGAAAGTCCCATATTCAGGGAACAGGCAAGCGTTTTTCGAAAGGTTTCAGCTACAAAGGATGAAATCATTGCTGCTGGAGAAAAGGCAATGGGACTGCTCTGCAAAGGAGGAGTGACAGATAGTTTAAATGAGCTGAGACTGAAACGCTTCCATGCTCAAGTGACAGACAACAAGACCGCCATCCATCCACGTAACCTCCCGCCGACATCTTCTTCCACCAAGTTCCACAGCCTCAGAGTATACCATTAGGTTCAGGAATGGATGGGAAACTCGCTTCCACCAGAAGAATGGGGATGGAGAATACAAGATGGGCACTTAATCCCAATCCACTCAGATCAGGATCCTGCTCCTCAGTTTCTGTTGGAACTAGTCCGTTGCAAATGCAAATCTGGTTGCAGCACTATGCGTTGCCCGTGCCGGCGTCAGGGACTTGACTGTACACTTGCCTGCTTGGAGTGCAGGGGTGCATGTGCAAATATGTGCAGTCATCACCAGGACGACTCGGAAGACATTGAGTGAAAGGCTTGGACGTAGGGGACCATACTTTTAGTACGTACGCACGGGAGGGGGGTGGGGGTCTGAAAAATGAGGCCTATTTTGCGTAGGCCTACGTGTGCGTACGTCAGAGGTTGGGGTCAACCATCAGGAGAAATGTTCAAAAATGCTTAATTTCTTGTTCTTCATTCATTTCTTCGGGAGGATGCAGTTGGCATTTTGCATGCAGTTAGTGTGTCTTGGGCATTGGTGATGAGTGTCCGTGCTCACTTATTCCATGATGAGAAGTATGCTTGCAATAGACGTTCACTTGTGGAAAAACGCCCGATTCTGCATTTTGGGGGTAGGGGTACCCCTAGTTTGCATATTTATATGAAACATAGCTCCCATCTGGTGATTTAATCTGACTGGGCATCCCAAATAACCCAGGAATAGACACCCAAAGTTTGAAAATACCATGTCTAGAAGTTAAGATGTGGACTTAATTTCTGGACGTCATAGAGGGCAAGGGGGTAATTTTCGACCCTCTTGTTAGCAATGTTCCACTAAATATATTATGGTACATTTTTAATATGTTGTTTGTATGTGCATACGGATCAAAATAAGACATAAATGAAAACTATTGCAATTTCCCCTGGGTCAAACCCTAGATTGACTGGACTATAATGTGAACCGGGCATTAGTGTTCCTTGCTCTCCCTGACCACTCCCTCCACCTCTCAGTGTTCCCTGCTCTCCCTGACCACTCCCTCCACCTCTCAGTGTTCCCTCCTCTCCCTGACCACTCCCTCCACCTCTCAGTGTTCCCTGCTCTCCCTGACCACTCCCTCCACCTCTCAGTGTTCCCTGCTCTCCCTGACCACTCCCTCCTCCTCTCAGTGTTCCTTGCTCTCCCTGACCACTCCCTCCACCTCTCAGTGTTCCCTGCTCTCCCTGACCACTCCCTCCACCTCTCAGTGTTCCCTGCTCTCCCTGACCACTCCCTCCACCTCTCAGTGTTCCCTGCTCTCCCTGACCACTCCCTCCTCCCAGACACCCCTCCTGTCCCTATCATTACCTCGCTCCCCAACCCTATCTCTCCCAATGATTTTCTCCCTAAAACACTGTAAAAGTTTCCCTAACTCCGTTCACGTTCTCGTCACACTCCACAGTCAGCCATGGTCAAGTCAACACCTTCAGCTAAATAACACCACCACTTCCCCTGCCGACCGTCTTGTTGGCAGGGCGAAGTGGTTTAAGGGGATAGTATACTTTTGGTACATTGGAGTGCCTTGAATCCTCCAAAGAATGCCAGGAAACAGGACCAGATGGACAAATACAATAGTGTCCTGTTGTTTGGAATAGTTTGCAGGAATCATTTGCTCCAGATTTACCATCACTGTACAGTACTACCCCCTTAACCATTTGAAGGGCTATCTATGGCTTCATCACCTGCAACGAACCAGATTACTTCATCCACAGGTAGGACATCCATCTCTCTGCTGCCTCCACCTCACCACCATCACTGAGGGACGTAGTGGAGGTGTCCATTACCGTGGATGAAGGGAGGAAGGGCGTGGAGGCTACCAACGTAACCTGACCTGATGGTGGGGGCAGGTCCTTGGCTCACATATTTACATCTGTTAATATAGGCTACTATGGTTGCTTATTATATACAAATCTATAGTAATTGAGTACTTATCGATTACTGTATTCATGATTACTAAAAAAAAACCAGCCAAAATGCCCACCACTATTAGGACCCCCGCCCACTTTCAGAAATGTTTCAGTCCGTGCTTTTTTCTCTGAATGTATGCTCCACAGAAAATGTTAAGGTAATCAGGCCAAACTATAGCATTTTACTCACGATCCAGCAGGACCTCACACTTGAGCAACAAGTCAGATTTGCCGGGGCGACATTCCCGGTTTACCCCCTATATACTTATCCCAGTCCCAACCCCGACATTAAACTATATACATACATATTTTAAAATGTGTATAAAATTGTATGTCGCTGGTATGTCCCAAGATACATCACCAGTTCACCAGCGTTGCAGGCCGCTCATAGATAGGTGGTGTATTGCAACGTTATTTTTTGTTTGTTTTTTGCCACCAGTTCCTCTGCCACTTTTTTTAATTGGTATCTGTCCTGAAAAGTTAGGAGGATGTCCACCAACTTTTCATGGCGCACCACGAACTGCCGACGAAGCACCCGAATCGCTGCCAAAAGGACCCCAATAAGGATTTCATTAAAAATATTCAAAATTTTGCTTATTCGTGATGTCGTCGGGTACTTTTTGGCGTATGTGTAAACTATAGGCTTTAAGGGGGTGCAGGAATAGGGGGACAGGCTTGGGGTGGGGGGGGTTTAGGGGGGTGCGGGAGTAGGGGACAGGCTTGGGGGGGTTAGGGGTGTGTGGGAGTAGGGGGGGTGCGGGAGTAGGGGGACAGGCTTGGTGGGGGGGGGGGGTTAGCGGTGTGCGGGAATAGGGGACAGGCTTTCTACCCATCCCAAGCCTATTCCCCTATTCCCCCCCCCAAGCTTGTCCCCCTACTTCCGCACCCCCTTAACGGTATAACCTAGGCTTTATTGGTAAGCGTTCACTCATAGCAAAAACCCGAACCAAAAGTATTCTATCTCCTTAAGGGGGTGCGGGGGCAGAAAGCCTGTCCCCTATTCCCGCACACCCCTAACCCCCCGCCCCCCACCAAGCCTGTCCCCCTACTCCCGCACCCCCCTAAAACCCCCGCACCCCCATGAACCCCCCGCACCCCCCTAAACCCCCCCAAGCCTGTCCCCCTATTCCGCACCCCCTTAAAAGAACCAAGGCAAAGGTATGCCCTCTACACCGTCCTTGAGTTAGGGTTTTTTCCCCAAGCCTACATCAGAATCTATAAGTATGAATATGTAAAACAACAACAAGAGAGATCGAGTCATTAATACGAATGATCAAAACTACGAGGATACATACATAATTATATTGGTAGACTGAGGTTTTATATGATAGATGGTTATAAAGTCGTAACTATATTATAATGTAGGAAAGCGTTAATTAACACATGTTCCTACAGTTGTATATTCTTATGTGTTTATTATTATTATTATTATTACTATTATTATTATTATTTTTATTATTATTACTATTATTATTATTATTTTTATTATTATTACTATTATTATCATTATTTTTATTATTATTATCATTATTATTATTATTATTATTATTATTATTATCTCGCTTTGTATATCTGTGTGTGTGTTCATTTATCTATTTATTTCAACAAGAAGACATGGGGCAGCAAATATAAATACCTGAGATGCAGTGTAGGATATTATGTAAACATTACTTATGAAATATACTAAACAATGATGAAAAGGAAAACATAGATAATATATTCATCCATGACTCAAGTTTATGTAGGATATTTAGTTCCTTTACTCTTACTGCGTTACTGAATACTGCCAAATTCTTCCCACGTCTACTACCCGGCCATGCCTGGAATTCCCAGCCATCCTCAACCTGTCCCACCTCACTCCATCCTCCCTCCCTTCTCCTCACAATAGGACAATTCTGTTCTCCCCTCTATCACTACTACCTTCTTCATCAGTCCTTCTCCTCACAACAGGACAATACAGCTCTCCCCTCTATCACTACTACCTTCTTCATCAGTCCTTCTCCTCACAATAGGAGAATACAGCTCTCCTACTCTATCACTACTACCTTCTTCATCAGTCCTTCTCCTCACAACTGGACAATATACCTCTCCCCCTCAATCACTAAGTGTTGATAAATCTGGAGCATTTGATTCTTCCAAGCTTTTCCAAGCAACAGGCCACCTTTACTATTGTTATTGTGGTCCTGTTTCCTGGCATACTTTGCAATAATTAAGGCGCTTCAATGTGTACCAAAAGTATACTATCCAATTAATATTATTATAAAGTTCAATATTCCCGCAAAACATCTTTTTAATATAGTTTGTGGGAAGGAATCAGCAGCTTCCAATTTTCCGATATCATTATATAAACCCTTTAATTAAATAAAGAATGCTCTGTCCAATAAAGGACAGTGAAGTTAAAAGGGAAAGGGAGGACGAAGCAAGGAGAGGTATGCGTCAGTAACCCAAGGTCACACACACTCAGTAGGTAGATAGTACATTCTTACTATTGTTTGATCTCTATGCCAGCCATAATATAACTACATTTTCTGTGGTTCATACGTCAAAACTCAGTTGGCAGTGTATCCTCTGCTGTTTATACATTTATATTGTGACTGTCTGAAGGAATAAACTTCTGTGCACCATGGTACATACATATTTGTTTGGAGTATCAGCCGCAGCACCGACGTACACGAACCCCCTACAGACACCACCACCGCCGCCTCACCACCACACCAGTGCAAAGCCAGCAACCAAAAGAGTAGGAAGTAATATCTTAGTACTGCCCTGACAAGCTCCAGAGAACATTGAGGGAGACTCTTCATATGACATCTTTTGCCAGGTATGTAACAAACAAGTAATCCATAAATGATTACATTAAATAAGGGGGTAGTACAGTGTTGGTAAAGGTGGAACAAATTAACCCACCAAACTACTCCAAGCAACAGGCGACCATTATATTTGTTCATTTGGTCTTGTATCCTATCATACTTTGGAGAAATCAATACATTCTAATGTACCAAAAGTGAATTACTCCCCCTTTATATATTTTCGCTGTTACTGCTATTCCATACTGTATGTTTGGTAACTATCGAGTTTATAGGATAAAATTCATATTATCTTGTATGAAAATAATGATAAAAAGAAAATCACACACACGTAGGAAACCAAATAGTGCACTGATAAAGAATTACAGTATAAATTTTTGGCTCGTTTGTTCTCTCTTTAGGTATGACCAAAAAACAAAAAACAAAAAAACTTTAGGTGTAATAATATTATATGGTGTGGAAGTGGTGGGTGTGTGGGAGTCGATCAGGCAAGAGTTAACTAGTGATCTTAGTCTTTCATATAAGTTTTAATTACATGTTCTATTTGTATTAATTATATTTCGCTCATCATTCTGTAGTTATATGGATGGCAATGGACCATACAAAAATTTGAGGACATTAGAAATTATCATACAAAATTTGAGGGCATTAGAAATTATCAAATAAAATTAGATGACATTAGAAATTATCATATAAAATTAGATGACATTAGAAATTATCATATAAAATTAGATGACATTAGAAATTATCATAGGTATAAAATTAGACGACATTAGAAATTATCATATAAAATTAGATGACATTAGAAATTATCATATAAAATTAGATGACATTAGAAATTATCATATAAAATTTGATGACATTAGAAATTATCATATAAAATTAGATAACATTAGAAATTATTATATGAAATTAGATGACAATAGATGACACGTGCACATTCCTGTCTTAATTGCGGATGGAGGTTTATTCAAAGATTCAACCCCGGCTAATTGAAGGATACTGCCTGCAAAGATGTAAATTGAAACATGACGGGTTTGGGTACATCTTCGTGCCCGAGGCAATCCCTCTCCCTAGCTCTTCCACTGTGTCTTCATTCCTTGTTTTCCTTTGTACTTGCTGTCATGTCTCTCTATATCATCAGCAGCCTCATTTGTTTTATAATAAAGATCTTTCTGGCCTATCACAGTATTTTTTCATCCTCTTTACATTAATTAAAGGGGCAATCATTGTTGTCTAATCTGACGCAACTGAATCCTCCAAACTATTCCAAGCAACAGGCCATCATTATTTTTGCCCATCTGGTCTTGTTTCCTAACTTTCCTGGCATACTTTGGAGAAAATCAAGGCACTCCAATGTACCAACTGTGTATTCCCCCTTTTTAATGTGAAGCAGATTAGTTTTGTTTCTTGAATGTACAGTACAGTCGTAGACCAAAAAATTGCTGACTACAGTTTTCACGTTCTCATAATTATTAAGATGTTTTGAATAGTGATTAGCTGCTTGTAGTAAATAAAAATATGCTGCTTAACCTATTTATTTAAAATAGTGAATATGTGTTTGTAGTAATTTAGAAGATGGTACGAAACTTTATTATTTTTTTATTGGTAAGTTTCTCGGCTAATGAACAAAGGGAAGTTGTCAAATTTTTACACGAGTCATTCCAATGTGGATGATTATTATGTCGATTATTAAGTGGATTATTATGTGGATGATTATTATGTCGGTTATTAAGTGGATGATTATTATGTGGATTATTAAGTGGATGATTATTATGTCGATTATTAAGTGGATTATTATGTGGATGATTATTATTCGATTATTAAGTGGATGAATATTATGTCGATTATTAAGTGGATGATTATTATATCGATTATTAAGTGGATTATTATGTCGATTATTAAGTGGATTATTATGTGGATGATTATTATGTCGATTATTAAGTGGATTATTATGAGTCACCATTTTGTGGATGATTATTATTATTATCCGCGACTGTACGTATAGTCTGTCCAACTGAATTAATTAAATAACCTAATGCCCAGTTCTGCACACAGATGGCGTCCCTGGCAGAAGAAGTGATTATTATTATCCACGTGTTGACACTGTGTTGTTGTATTGGAGTCTGTGTGGTGTGTGATGAGGCTGTTGGTGAGTGTATATATTCATCATTCATTATTTAGGTGTTGGTAAATATGCATGGAACAACTGATGATTACTCCAAAATATTCAATCCAAGCAACAGGTCACCATTATTTATTTGTGTCAATCTGATCCTGTTTCCTGGTATATTTTCGAGGAACCAAAGCGCTCTAATGTACACTCGTGATACATAATTTCTGACCAGAGTGTGAGGAGCAGAAAGCTTCGAATCGCCTGGTATTGCTCATTTCCCCACCCAGTACACATATAGAGGCTGAGTTCGAATGCAGGGTATGTGTGTGTGTGTGTGTGTGTGTGTGTGGTGCCTACCGTTCGTCTCTGGTCAGGGATTACGTATCACGAGTGTACCCAGAACACTGTATATTGTTCCCCAAGTCCACATCCTATATAAGTTAACTTTCGTGAACTGGAAAGGGACCTAAAATGAGTACTTATAATTTGTGTGGTGGTGATATCGTCTGAAGAAGTGAAGTATTCAAGTATATAGATTAAGACAACATAATTATATTTCTGAAGGGGATAGTGTATGTTTACTATATTAGAGTGCCTTAATTAATTCCTCCAAAGTATGCCAGGAAACAAAACTAGATGAATATAATAATGGTGGCCTATTCACAGCTTGGAATAGTTTGGAGGAATCAGTTGCTCCAGATTTACCAACACTGTACTACCCCCATAATATTACACACAAACAAGTCAATTCCTTCCATGGATAAACAAATGAACGGGAGCTTTCTTATTTGACATTCTTATTTTTATGTACTACAGGGTGGTTCAAATGTAGGGTGACAATCGACATTACCATTTAATATTGCAGTGAGAATATTTCAACACAAAAGAAATAGTTAGTCTGGTGAGTGTTCATTCAAGTGTCCACCCTCAACATTAACACATTACGCCTCACTATCTATCCTGTAAAAAGACAAAACTATACCTTTAGAGTTTAGAGAATAAGACTGCCAACCTACTATTTCACCACTGTGTATGTTTATGTATTGGTGTTTGTCTAAGTTGTTTACGTTTCCCTCTCCTTTTTCTACTTACCCCAGGAGATGGTTTCCTCCCCACTACAATGCCAGCCACAGAAGCTGCAGGTAAACCATTTCCTTCTGGTGCAGACAACTTAACCACCAACATGAACTCCTCTGGTAGTTTGGAGGTTTCATTTAGCACTGACGAAGGCGGGGAAGAAGAAGAAAAAAAAGGGGGAAAGGGAAAAGTGAATATAATTTGGACTAAACAATGGTGGCAAGGAGAGAGAAGACGAAAAGGAAGAATGGCAGAACCTGACGACGAATGGAAAATATTAACAAGATATATCTCAAATATAACTTTGATAGAAATAAAAGATGAGATGGAGAATGGCACGGAAAGAAATACAGCTACAGAAGAAAGAGCTAATCACTTCGTGGAATGTAATTTTGCAGGGTTGCAAGAAGCAATTATTATGAATAAAGAGTCAGAAGATCGTCAAAATTCTCAGGACACATTAACAGGAACAAAAAATAGATACATAGAATTCGAGGACGGTGAAAAAACAACACAATCAAAAGTAGAATTATTATTAAAAGAGGAAAGTTTATATAATAAGGGAGATAGATCTAGTTCTAATATGCAAATGTTAATAATGACACATTTGCCCAAAGAGTGTTATACAAGTCAGTGGAGTGAATCTTTGGTAGAAACCTTTTTTGATAACCTTAGAGGAATTCGAACTCACTGGCTACAGAAATACAATGACACCTGCTACGGGAAACTAAACTCATGTCATGGAGTAAAGAGTTTTAGTAAAACTATTCCAATATCACCCACCGATAGCCTGCTTCTTATTAGTCCAAACTGTGTTCCTTCCAGCGGCCTTTTTTGGCACCAAGTTTTTCAGGGCTTGTTAGATTTCCTTCCGGAAAGTTGTTCTTTGAGTCTTTGTAAAAATTCAATATGGATGGACATCACTCGGCTTCCCTTGATTTATATGGATCTTAGTACATCACCAAAGAGCAGTAATAACAAATTGCTTATAGAGGACTGTTACAAGAAATTACTGGAGATGTCTACGAATTCCATTAGTATATCTGAAAGTTTGCCACAAGAAAAAATTGACAGTAGTACAAAGGATGTGTCTGATAATAGTAAATGTGATTCTGTGATAATAGTGAAAGTGATGAAGAGAAAAAGAAATCTTGTTTTAATCGTAAGCCAGCCAGGTTGTCCCTCCACTTCTGCTGTCTGGTTCTTTACCCAGACCACCAAATTATTCAGCATCTTGAAAGGGAACGGATTAATAACAAAATTGAATAATAACATATATAAAGCCTTTTTTTATTTTCTTGATAAAGACATGAGCCTCTTTAAGCTACCGGATTCTTGTATTAGTTTGCTGGGTAACGAACATGTTGATTTGACAGCTGTAACACTTCCTAGAAGAGACAATGTTAAACTCTGGCTTCCTTACGTGAAATATTGTTCAGGACAATTATGTCGGTCGCTGAATTCAACATTCAGTGAATGTTATTTTGATCTCAGTGCCAAGAGACACCTCTGGTTTACTCCTCATTCCAATCCAATTATTTCAGTACTACCTCAGTGTCTAAAATATTCTCTTGATGCTAAGCAGGTAAAATTAAAAGCTGAAATTATCGGTAGAATCACAATAGAAAATAATTACGTAACTCAAGATTGTTTGAACATAATATGTGATGCATCTGTCCTTGAAAAGGGAGATTTGACTGCTTTTATATTTGTCGAAAAATACCCAACTGAATATTTTCCTAATACTTGCCTTTACAAACCCCACGAAACCATTACTATCAGTGATAGTCTGACTCTCGTCTCGTATCACCTAAACAATACTAACTTTACTTTAGTTTATGTGTACTTAGTATATTACAATTACTTGAAAGAAAGGTTCAGAGAGTTCGTTGCTAATTTGTATAATGCCAATGAATTAGAAATGATTAGCTGTTGTAACAGTAATCCCTACGATGTAAATAGATATAAAACTGATGGGAAAGTTTTTTACACTTGTATCGCAAAATCTTCGCCTCCCATTCCACCATTTTGTGATGAGAATGAGAATCATCGCTGGTACACGAAGAAAGTAGGAAATAACAGTAGTAATATATACATAGTAATTTTGAAAAACGGAAAATATCTCGAAGGAAAACAACTCTATCTTTGGCTAGCAACACTTGACATTGATTTTTCAAACGAGTCACTTGCATATTTATTCCCGCTGATAGAAAGCATAGAGTTCATATATGGATGGAATACTATCATCAGGTTTACAGAAAAGGAGAGAACATCTGTAGGTTTCCAAAGTTTCATAAATGACATCCAGAGAGCTGATGCAGAGTGTCATCAGTCCAAGGAACTCACTGTGTGTTACAAGAGAGGGACAAAGTTTCCCATCACACAACCCAATCCACGGTACATCATTATATTTCATGAGTGTGTAATTAATCCTTATCTCGGCGAGGACCAGCTAATTCTTGCACTTTTTTCGCACTTCCACGATACAGGAATAACTAACAAAGAGCTTTGCGATAAGGAACACCATTCCGTTGCGATAACTACTGCAAATAAAGTAGAATATGAAACTCTGGGATTTCCAAATGAAGTCGTCCCAATTTTGAATGAACTAAAGTCTTCCTCTCCCGAGTGGACATGGGTTGAAGAAGATTATCACGATCCCTGGTTTGTGGCTGATTGGTTCTGTTTACGCTTATGGGAAATTTCTCACATATCTTACATGTTGAGTGCCGGTGGTCACTGTCTCTACTATACAACAAGCTCAGTTAAGGTGTTTATGTTTATTATCCGTAACCACACTTCTCACGTAGCACTTTACCCCCTGAGAAGTAGTAGTACATTAGCTAAAAGCAACTTGACAGGAAAGTACGAAAATAAATCATTAGTACTCGAAGATCGAAATAGCCCGTCCCATTCTCATGCTCTTCAGATTATAAAAGCTGGATTCAATCCTTTTGAAGGAAGTTATATGTTCGATTACGATAAATACCCTGAGAGAGTACTGCATATCCAGAGGAGGCTGCTCAAAATAAGTCTGTATTCCCTTGTAACTGGAAATGAAAAATGTTATGACGACATTAAAAGTAATAAATTTTTACTTATGAATAACAATAATGTCCAGGCAATGGGACCCATTCCCAATAATGTTGCAGAAAGTTCATGTTTCTCATCATTGCCAAGAAGAATAAAAGAAGACATGATGCATTCTCCGGCACACAAAGATTATACAAGTGTCACTATCAACAAATTCTGGCCTACCTGCCTATACAACATGATGATGTTTATTACTGGGGTGAATGGAACATTCGTCACGGACTGGTGGTACTTGGGTCCTTCATGTAAGAGGCAGGAGATATTGCTTCTGGTTTCAAGTATTTCAGTCACAGTTTTAACTCTGGCTGGGAATATATTTGTACTGACTGTCATAGTAACCTCGGGATTACTTCAAGACACTACATTTATGATCCGAGCCTCCTTGGCATTTGCAGACTTACTGATGGGGCTAATACCCGCTTCACTCGCTGTCTACGATCAGTTTGGGTTGATGAACGGTCGTCTCACGTTAAGAAACCTCAATGAGGATATATTATTAACAAACATCCCATACATAATCGACAGTCAGTCCCCAGGGTTTCAGCAGCTGAGATTCCAACGTAAAGGTTTCCTACCCATACTGGCTTGTTTCTCCTTCAACGTGTCTACCATGGTATCTTTACTCACACTGGCCATCCTGAGTCTTGAGCGACTGTGTGTGATGCGAGGGCGACCATTGTCCCGGGCTTTCATGTTACGGAGTATAATATTATCGTGGGTGGCCGGTATCTTACTTTCATTCTTGGTCAACTGGAGAAAAGAGGGAATTGATTTCACTGGATACTTTGATCCGATCACCAAGTTGACTCTGAACATCGGAGCCAATGCATATTCTGTGTCTCGGTGGGTCTTCTATTTGGAGATATGTGTGATGGGGTTGGCAGGTACAACAGTGATCGTCTGTGGTACTGCTACATTGATTCTCTATATATTACATCATCGACTCACCAAAGCTGTTCTCACCATCCACTCATGTAATCGAGACGTTGAGCTACGGCGTACAACCATCATCTTCGCGCTGATGGTGGGCATATTTACGATGACAGTAGGGTTGGTAATAATTGATGTGTTTGCTGACCTCGCTGTAACTAAACCTCTGGCACACTGGCTGATTTGGTGGGTATTCGTGGCTGCATCCTCCTGGAACTGGGCACTGTACACTCTCAGCGGGGGCAGGTTCAGGGTTCAGATTCGGTCGCTTCTTTCATGTGGACGTATTCGACGCTCACAACCACACTGTTCACCACAACACATATCCTTTGGTAGCAGTATGTTTCATGGCATGTTTAGGAAGAAGAAGGCACTACTACAAGTCGAACTCACATCCATTTCCAATACACATAAGGATATTAATAAATGATCTGGGTAGTTGTTGTTGTTGTTGAAGTTCCTCAAGCTGTCTGGCCGAACAGCCCCGAGTTCTTGAGGAAGGCTATGGCTTGAACCGGGCTTTCCCACAGTGCCCTCAGTGAGTGTATCTTGTGTTGTTGGCGAGTGTCGTTGTGTTCGTTGCAGTCTTCCATGATGTGTTTAATAGAATGGGGTGCTGTGTTGCATCCTGGGCAGGTATCTGTGGTGGCTCTGTCTAGTTTCTTTTGATATGTTAGAAGAGCCGGATGGTGGCCGCTTCTCAACCTGGCCAGGTGGACTCTGTCTTCGCGGGGAAGGGAGGATTCTGATGGGTGGATGTCAGGGGGTCGTGCATGCAGCAGGGTGTTGTTTTTAAGTTTTTTGATGGATTGGTGGGTGATTTGAGTGTGGATGTGTTTTTGGAGGCTGGTTTGGGGTGGGCAGGGTGTAAGAGATGATAGTATTTGTGTGTGGTATCGTGTACTGGGGGTTGTTTTGATGTTTCGTGGCATCTCTGGGTGTTTTGCCATGTAGTGTAGTGGGTGGTGTAGATTTCTGGAGGCTGCGGCAAATGTTTGTGTGCCTCTCATGTCAAGGTGGTCCTTAATCTTGAGGATTTTGGTTTCGTGGTGATTTGGGTAGTAATACGGAATAATAAATATAGTCTTAAGAACTCAAGAATCTACTGTACAGTTGAGGAAGTAGAAAGTGCAAGAATAATAACAATAGTATGGCTGTATATGGTAACACCTTCACCACCACTCATATTAGCCATTCACGTTCCACCTTACATTGGCTTTGGATTCCTTGTGATTCATTCATTAAAGATACAAAGGCTTACTACAAAGAACTGCTAGATGTTGCCATATACAGCCATATTTTTCTTGCACTTTCTACTTCCTCAACTGTACATAGTTGTGTTTAAGGGGGCAGTACTTTGTTGGTAAATCTGGAGCAACTATTCCCTTCAAACTATTCCTAGCAATAGGCCACCATTATTTTTGTAAATCTGGTTGTGTTTCCTGGCATTGCTAACACTGAAACACTGAAAAATATATGATGCTTAATATTGAGTTGTGTATTCATTTCCTCATCATTTTTTTATAGTTGAGTTTTGAAATGCATGTGGGACGGAATATTGCAGGAAATGTAAACCAAGATCTGTATCTTGCTGTAAACAAGATAAAAAAGAGCATGTATTTGTCTCGGCAATGAAAACTAATTCTACAAAAGCACAATAGGTGGTGGTTAATTTCAATTGTGTCATGTATACAGCACATGGTTATTCCATTGTACAGCACGTGGGGAAATGACCTAAACCAGGTGTGCTCTGTGTATGAGTCGTCTTATTGGCACCATTGATTTCCATATGTCATCTGCTTGACGACCTTGTATCTAATCCTGCCCCTTGCTATTGGTTTGGTCATTTCCCACGGTAGACTTACATAATAATAGACTTTGATAATGTGTCAGACGTATTGTATCCTAAATGTGTATCACACTCAATTTAGTTTAGGTTACATATTTAAATTGTTTTAGCAAGAAATTTACAGGGAACCAGACTGGCTAGAGTTGGCGCAACCCGTTTACCCTAATCCCACAGTGCCACTCCCCGTGGGCTGTCAACTCCCTCCTTCCTATTCCCCAAAGTATCAAATAAAAGGAGGCTCAGTTTCTTGCTACCAATCACTTTTCAGCCAGCCACTCACCCTCACACTCTTCCAGTCTCGTCGTGAGTCTGTTTACAGTCATGGCCACGTATACGTATATGTGGTCTGTGCTTAGACTCACCCTCCTAGAAAATGCACGTGTTGGTGCATAACAGGTTGATGGTAGAGTTATAGGAAGAGCTTGGTCATACTTGTCTGTGTCTCTTATAGGACAATATTATTATTCTGAGGTGGGTAAGAAGACTTGTGGCCATTAGTACAATGACGTAAATTTTGATGATGAAGTAAACAGGAAAATGAAGATTGAGCTAGGTCTCAAAATCCTTGTAGTCACAAGTGAGATGGAAACAGACAGAGAAAACAGAGGTACAGGAGGGACTGTTGCATAATAATACTGAAAGGGAGTGGTTGGAGCGTGAAGGTAGGAAAGGGATCAGCTCGGATACAGGCAATACCCGCCTACGAGGTAAAATTGGTGTGAAAACAATGGATATGTATTTACGTACTTAGCAAAACTATGTATGTGAAGAGGGAAACACTATATATATATATTTTTTTTGTATACAAGCTCTCTTAAGAAAAATGTGCCAGAATTCAGGAGTTGTTTTGGAGAACAATTCTAAGCAAAGATATGTTCCATGAAGACAGGGCCAGTTCTTATGGGCCGGTGATTCACGACTGGGGATAATGGAGTTGGCAAGGATGTCTACGTGGATGAATTCCTAAAACCTATACCAAGAAATAGAACCTCTTCATATTAAAGAAGGTGATTCATTCCATGGCAACGTTTGAATAGTGCAGAGGCTCTCCAATTCGTCTATCGGCTATTACCAACTGCTGCCTAACAGTATTTGAGGTACAGTTATTGATGAGCAAATTTAGAATGAAGAGAGATATCAATGGACGAGATGGCCTCCAGGTATCTGCTCGCTACTGTACGTATTCACCGGAGAAGCCCAGGAACAGACTTATATCGTGGAATGTACAGTACAGGAGAGGGGAGAGATAACAGAAAAAGGGGAGGGCGGAGCAGGAGTCTGGGTGAAGTAAGGGCACCGGGAGCCACAACCAACACTGTTAAGGGGGTGCGGGAATAGGGGGACAGGCTTGGGGGGAGGTTAGGGGGGTGTAGGTTTTTTTTTAGGGGTGCGAGAGTAGGGGGACAGGCTTGGGGAGGGGGGGGTTAGGGGGTGCGGGAATAGGGGACAGGCTTTCTACCCCCCCCCAAGCCTGTCCCCCTATTCCTGCACCCCCCCCCCCCACCCAAGCCTGTCCCCTACTCCCGCACCCCCTTAACGATTCAAAGGGGCCGGCGCCGAGAAGTTGGAGAAAGAGATCAGGTTCCATTTGCAGGCAGACATTGTGACAGTCCTGTTTAGTAAACCCGATATCGAACACCATCACCCACCCACAGTAAACAACACAGGGCGGTATGTGTGTGTATGTGTGTGATACAATGCCCTCACACATATACTTATTTTAACTTGTACATACTAACAAAAATTCGATGTGAAACTCGTGATGCCTCGTTTTCTTGTTTCTATTATTATGCAATATAGTCAACTGGCCCACTTCGAGAGGGTAATGGGCTAGCCTACTACTCTTGCTAGAAGTACAGACACAATCAAATATCCACCGACACTTTCCTTCCATCGTAGTAAATATCTTGGTAATAAAGAACAACACGAGTATGATATTGCAGCACCTCATAATAATAATTGAGGGGGTTGAGTTGACATAACATAAGGTGTTGTAAGATTATAGTTTGATATGATACTGATTTATTTGCACGATGGAAGGAAAGTGTCGGTGGTTATTTGATTGTGGCTGTACAGTACATCTGACTCGGCTGTTGTTCCTTATATATTACACTGAGATGCATTTGGGCCTTCTTGTCAAATCTGCTAAAGATTAATTGAAGATTTGCGAAGTTGCTTTTAGAAATAAACATTTTCACGCATAGATAGTAACAGTGATTGTGTTAATGCTTTTGAAATTAGATACAAAAACCTCATTCTCTGGATTAATCCAGTGATCAATGGTTCCTTGCATTTCAGCCACTTTCCTTCAGTTTATTCGGTCCCATTCACTCCCTTTCAGTTATTCAATTGTCCCTCTCTTCTTTCTATTTTCTTCCTGCTTGCTATCATACCTCTCTATCATCTTCTTCTGGCGCTATATGACCTCGCTGTTGCAGCGCCTTATATCAATCAATCAATCCATAGCTTCAGATTTGCGACGACTCATGTGTGGTTTTCCTTCACTGATTTTTACAAATTTGTGTCTCCGACTTAAAATTCACAATTTAGCTTTCTTCCACTTTCCCTGGATTCATTTACATGACATTTCTTGCCACAAACTTCATTCGCCACTTCCAATACTTTTCAAACAATTTGTTATAATCAAATTGTACACTTGCCTACATAATATAATTATTTCCTTTGATGGGTCTAAGGTTTTTCTCATTTACCACAAACATACTGATGTAGCCTAGCTGTCTTCGAGTGTATTATTCATTATTTATCTACATGACAAATAGGACTGATGCTAATTCTGATCCTTGGGGAAGTGAAATAGTCTGTGCAGCTTTAAAATCTAATCATATTTTTGCTACAATTTTTCTTTGATTCGAAAAAAAAATCTTCAACTAATTTTCGCAAAAGTTCATTTACTCATTCTCTGTTCTCTATATTCCAGATAAAATTGAGACACTTGATCAAATACCTTTTTATTATTATCCAGATTTGCTTAATTGGAAGCGGTCAACCCATCTTTGTTTGTCGTGGATTGAATATATATATATATATATATATATTTTTTTTTTTTTTTTTTTTTTTATATGTTCCGACACTGGACATAGGCTTAATCAAGCCCGTTACCGTGGCCCAGGTCAACTGCTGCTCACACACACACGTCACGACTTCCTTCAAACCCTCTCAGGAAACAGGGAATTACATTATCATACGAGTGAAGGGAATCAAATTTGTAACAGTTAGGAGGCGTAAGTAGCCATCCAATTTGCCCACAACATATGACGGAAAAAAATGACCTCTTTAATTAAGCTGGTGGCATGCAAAGAGTGAAGAGCTGTAAGTGGAAAGATATTATAGATCATGAATATACACGGTCATTTGATGATTGGTTGGGTCAGGTTAGCAGGACAGTGGTTGGGTTTGGTTAAGTTAGATAGATAGATAGATAGATGGCAGAGTGGGACGGTTTGGCTAAAAGTGTCTGGCAGAGCAAGATGGGTATTAGTGCCTGGGAAGGGGACAGGACAGGACATGGGAAGTGAGAGGCGTGGTCAGGTTACAAACACACACCGCCACTGCTGTTGGTGTTCCACTCACTGGTACCTAATTCAGCGAGAAGGGTCAGTCGGCCAGGGGTCAGTTGAGCTAGGGTCGGGAGGGGGTCAGGGAGGAAGTGGGGAGAGTTGCTGACTGGTGTGGTGGAGAGTGGTGATGGTAGTGGTGGTGATGGTAGTGGTGGTGATGGTAGTATTTGTGGAGTCTGTAAAGGGGGAAGAGATAAGACTGTGCTAGGCCAGAATAACCTTACACCAGAAGGGAGAAGGAGACAGAAAAGAGGGAAAGGTGGGACAATTAATTAAAGAGAGGAAAGGGATTGGCTCGTGTCCAAATGAGCCCATCTTTGCAGGTAATAATTATCTACGGGGGCCTGGGGTCAACTGAGGTAAGGACGGAAGGGGCTCGGGTAGGCAGAAGGGAGAGTTATTTGTGTAGTAATAGTGGCGGCATAGACATGAGCAAAGTCCTGCATCAGATGAATGAAATTAAGCCTTTTAGAACTACCTTGCAAATCAAACTGACACGATAACAGTTTTAGCTTTGCATAATATTTAGAAGCCGCTTCATTCCCAGAAATATTGCACGTGACTGTACGATACGTGATGGAGGTTGTGGTAGTTGTGATGGTTTTGTGATGATACAGAATATGTGTTGAGGGTAGTGGTTAGTAATGATACAATGCATAATGGTGGTGTTTACAGGTAATAGTGGTGATAGTTGTGACAATGGTGAGGGTTGAGGTGCAAGAAGTTGTTGTGATTGTCGTAGCAATGTGGTAGTAGATGTTTTAGATGATGATTGTAGACACGTGATTTTAATGTTAAAGATACATTTAGTTACCCCGTACGTTGCACAGACTGTGACCTATGATAATGTAATGTGTCCTGATATTTTGTCTGTCATCTGATGGTTAAGATAAAAGCTGGAAAGCTAATTAACTCATCAGATAACTATACAAATATATATAGAAATTTATAGTAAGTATCTGACTACAAGATATTAGATTTTTTTTTCCGACACTGGACCTACGCTTCTTCAAGCCCGTTACCGTGGCCCAGGTCAACTGCTACTCACACACAGACACGTCACGACTTCCGAACTGATACCCAGCCACAGAGGGAGGGAAGTGAGGGTAATTCCCAAATATTGCAGCTGTTATGGTACCAGTGAGGGTGTTTTACGACGTTCGGTGGCCTTATATATTATATAGTTAGTGCCTGAAATTCGATTTGGAAGAGTAAATATTCACAGTTCCTCACCTGAGAGGATTCGATGTTCTGACCTATAGGTAACAAGTCCAGAACACTACAGTAACAACTCAGACACCTCCTATCTAAATCTAGGACATCAAGCTCTTATATTTAAGTGTTCAGAGTTTGTATCGTCGATCTGTTTAATTTCTCTCACATTGGAGAAGTTATGGTCATACCACCAATACACACACAAACTTATACGTTCGCTGAAAACCAAGAGTACAAAGGGAAAATTAATGACTGTGGTCTAGTCCAAAAGGCCTTTGTACTAGTGATGTATCGGATGTCTAAAAATGCGGATATGCGGATGCCGATATCGACTTTTAAAATCTGTGGATGTGGATGCGGATATGATAAAACAGTATTTGCGGATACGGATGTGTATGTCTGATGGTCATATCCTCACGGATGCGGATTATTTTATGTTTTTAAAATATGCATGTTTCAGTTATGAAAGACGACTTTCAGCCACATAAGTTCAACTGATGTGTTCCCAGGATACTAGTCGTCATTTTATTTACAATACCAATCCAATAATATAATGGTAAATCACATTCATACACATAGATTATTACATTTTTATTCAGACATGTATTCAGAATATCATAGGAATGTTCTGCAGTATGCACTATGCTCAGGAAGTCAGTATGTTGAATAATATCCTCACATTCGCATTCTCAAACCGCGGATGCGGATTTTGCTTGCATTGCCAATGCTGATGCGGATATTACATGCATTGTTAATGAGGATGTGGATGCGGATGCGGATTTTTGGAAAATGTGGATAATCTGCGGATGAGGATATCCGATACAGCACTACTTTGTACCCCAAGGAAGGAGACAGAAAGGAGGGACTGCAACCACCAAAGAAAATGAAGGAGTTGAGGGACAACTGAAGAGAGTATGAGTATTTCCCAAATCTTAACTGGCAATCCCACCCTTCCAGGCGAAAACCTTGAAATTCTCAGCTGCAATACAGTACTGCCATAATTCGAAGATAAGAGATTCCTCTAAACTATTCCAAGAGACAAGCTACGGTACCTTATTTATGTGACATAACATATTTTGGAATAATTGGTAATGTGCCATGTAAGTGATGTATAGTGTTTCCTTAATTCATGGTGTTCTTATCACTACAACACAGTGAGACAAGTCATCAAGTTAGTGTTCTGGAGTTTGTGGGAGGAGAGGAGGAAGTGCTAACCTCGTATTCTAATACAAACAAGCTGCAGATGATACACACACACCCAGAACGTGGCCTTGTATATTACTATGCCAGGTGAGTGATAAAAATGTTTAAAATATAATTCAAGGATAAAATTTTCAATTCTTTTCTCTGACTGGCCACTATTTCGTTAAAGAAAATTCCACATGAAAATACAACATGGCGGTAATTTTCATAACGCCCGGCATTGATTTACCCTCATAACTTATAGTGGGTCTTAATTAAATTTACTCAACTAAGTCTTTTGAATGTGTATACGCCAGGTTTCATGATAATGACTTTGACTCAAATGCTTTTTGACCCTTATTAGTCTACTTTTGAAAAAGAAAATCAATTGTGAAGTTTCTACAATGTAGGCTATCGTATATAACACAAACACATAATATCACAATGGCAATCACTTTCACACCATTCAACTTTCAAGTTAATTTCACGCTCTGGGCCAATACAGGTTATTTAAGTAATAATTTTTTTAGCAATCATATATGCTTTCTTACAGCAGTTTATAGTTAATTAAAAGTCATTCTTACATTATATCAAGTTCTTGGTCAATGCAAGTGCATCTGTAGAGTAGAGGGCGGTACAGCTCATTCCACAACAATGTGTCATGTATCGACACCTTGTGAGGTGCTGACAGCTTTGGGCTGATGGTCTGGTGCAGAGTAGGCCAGACAAAACACCAGCACTCGCCTTCCTTCTTCTAACCCCACTCAGCTAGAGTAACTGGGTCGGGCTGTCATACCAACACCTGGTTCCATGATGGATTTAGCCTGGTATGCAGCACACCTAACATGTTAAAGCAGAGCTGATCGAGTTGGAAAACAGCTTCATAAAATGTTTGTTTCCTGGCAAAGAGGTAAGTCTTAGTTGTGCTGAGTATGTCATACCACATGACAACAAGCCTCT
The DNA here is from genome assembly GCA_033782935.1 of Petrolisthes cinctipes. NCBI lineage: Eukaryota > Metazoa > Arthropoda > Malacostraca > Decapoda > Porcellanidae > Petrolisthes > Petrolisthes cinctipes. The sequence continues at coordinate 58,729 of JAWQEG010002453.1, forward strand.
TCAACAACTTCAAGTTACCTTCAACTTCTAGAGGAGTACAGTTTAGTTCACGCATCTTATGTCTGCCACGCAGACTTCATACATTTTCCCCAGAAAGATAAAACAGCATCGCAACCAGTAAATGCGTGGGAGAACAGAATTTCACTTATTTTTCTGTGGTAGCGGTTTGTAAAAGTTTGTGTATTGGTACTCACATTAGATGGCTTCTTTTACCAAATGCAAAGAATTTTTGTAGTCCACGCTCTTCCAGTTGTACTGCAGCAGCTGTACTAATGCTGCGTCTTTCTTGGATGTCTTAATTTTGAGATGTTATCTGATATCGGCGACATGCTTAACCATGACAAAAAAAAATAAATAAAAGATAAAGCATTATGTTCAGGAGAGTCCATGCAAAAATCTCCATCAAATACTGACTGTTGGTTTACGCAGTTGTCGCACTTGTGGATCATGACATCTTTGGCCAGAATGATGGCTTCTTAGTAGTAACGAGTCTCAGCTAGAGCAAAGCCTTCTTCATCCTGAAAGACAAGCAAGACATTTTGGTCATTCTTGCTTGAGTCCAGCTCAGACAGTTCTCCCGATAATTTATCCTTCAGTCTGGTTGAGCTGACGTCAGTTGATTGTATACTGTAGTCGCTGCATGTAGATTTGGGATACAAAAACATTAATTACTCCCCAATAGTTAAGCTACATGCTATTCAAGTGCTAAGTTAGTTTATAGCTGACAACAGACCCCAAGCCGAGCTCTGTTGTGCATGTTTGGTCTTCATTCCACTGGAAGTAGACCGGCACTCGACTGAGCGCGAACCTTCACAAACACCGAAAAAATACCTATTGCTTTACTCATCCACATCATTAATTAACAATGCAATAATATATAGTATATCAATTCCTGACCTTGGTTTCTGACCTGGATCCAGTAAAATTTCATCGCTTTTAGGTTTCATAATATCCATTCATTATGTGAATTTTGTTCACAATTCTTACGCCAGCTACTAATTGCATATTTGGCTCACAACAGACAAACAATATTTACTGTAAGTTATTACATAACCCTCTATAAACGGAGGGTAATAATGTAATAATAATAAATGTAAATCGTGTAAGTCAAATATCTGTAGGAGCATGATACCTCTACACCGGTCTTGAATCACTATCGTCCTCATCCAGGAAGCTTATAGTCAAAGCAGTTTTTCCTGTTAAGATGAAAATTACTTTGTACATTCATAAAAGTGGAGTCCTTCACATATAGAGGTACAGCCACAATCAAATCACCACCGACATTTTTCTTCCATCGTGCAAATAAATCAGTATCATATCAAAATATAATCATACAACACCTTATGTCAACTCAACCCCCTCAATTATTATTATGAGGTAATGCAAAATCATACTCGTGTTGTTCTTTATTACCAAGATATTGTGGCTGTACAGTACGCCATATACTACCCTCACCTAGTTCAATTAACGAGCCAACACGGTTGACCAGTGTGTTGCCGTTGCTGTGTACAAGTAACTTCTTGGTGCCATAGGTGAGAGTTGGGTAAGTAATAAGGACTAGTGCCAGTTGTAACAGAACAGGTGTAGTAATTATTAAAGGTATTATTGTCTGAGGATCAAAGAAGATTGCCCTAGGCCAGGGAGAGCCTGTAGGACGAAGGAAGTGATAAGAGAGGTAGGACAGCAAGCTCTAAGAAAATAGAAGGAAGGGAGGGACTGATGAAGAACGAAGAGGAAGTGGCTGGGGTCGAAGGGGTGCCGAAACCCTAAATATTCTGTTCACATCACCACAGGCATGAGGGTAGAAAGAAAATGTGAGCACGTGCTGGTTTGGAATCCTGGTGACTTTTACCCTCCCTCATTCACCCCACCACCTCACCCCTACACCAACCATCTCACCACCTTCTCAACCGTTTATCAATCACCCCACCACCACCTCACCCCTTCATCAATCACCCCACCACCACCACCACCTCACCCTTTCACCAACCACCCCACCACCACCAACCACCTCATCCCTTCACCAACCACCCCACCACCACCACCACCTCACCCCTTCACCAACCACCCCACCACCACCACCACCTCACCCTTTCACCAACCACCTCACCACCACCACCACCTCACCCCTTCACCAACCACCTCACCACTGATATATATAGCCATGACTTGGGAAATGAACAATACACACCATGTTGATCTTATAAAGTCATGGCCGGGTTTTCAGATCTTTATTTCAACATGTAAAATATTCTGTGTAAGGGGTTCGTTCGTCTGTATGAAAGGCTAATTATAGTCATTCCTTCAAATTATAGGTATACTGAAGCAATCCCTTTCTTGGCATACTTTATAGAATTCAATAGTTAATTAATTCACCCGCCCCAAGGAAAAACAAATCCTTCATCACAGAATGCCAAGTCCACTATTTTATTACTTTACAATCGCGATCTCAAAAGTCATGCATCAGGTGAACGAAAGTAATGAAATTGAGTATGATTCATTGTTAAAAATATCAACAACTATTGTTTAGCATCATATTTTTTCGAGGCCACTGTTCCTATCCTTCTTTGACTTTCTTTAAACTTTGCTTTCTTATTTCCTTATAACTCACTTCTTCAACCATTCCCTCCTTTTTCCACTCTTCCTCAACCCTGTCCCCGACCCTCTCTCCTCCATCCTCACGTTTTTTACCCCATAATATCCTCTCCCAAGCCTATTCCTACTTCCCCCCCCTCCCCAATTCTTTCTCCAACCCTGTCTCCCTCCCCAACTCTTTCCTTCTCCCTCCACAACTCTTTCCTCCTTCTCCCTCCCCAACTCTTTCCTTCTCCCTCCCCAACTTTTTCCTTCTCCCTCCCCAACTCTTTCCTCCTTCTCCCTCCCCAACTCTTTCCTTCTCCCTCCCCAACTCTTTCCTTTTCCCTCCCCAACTCTTTCCTTCTCCCTCCCCAACTCTTTCCTTTTCCCTCCCCAACTCTTTCCTTCTCCCTCCCCAACTCTTTCCTTTTCCCTCCTCGATCCCCCCCACCTCTCCTGCACCCTCTACTCCGTCACCAGCACCCAGCAGGAGGCCCTACTAAAGACGGGTGAAAGTGGGGGGTGGCGGGGGAATGTGTGAAATTAGAGGGTCAGTAATGGTCTAACCTGCCTGTCACCCCCTCCCCTCGCCCTCTTCAAACCCTCCCACCTACATACACCCACCTATATATACTCCTCTTTCCCATCTACACCCACCTATACCCCCTCTCCTCTTTCCCATCTACACCCACCTATACCCCCTCCCAACACCATTTTTCCGCCTCCCCAAATATAACCACTATCCCTTCCAGCTGCTTCCCACCTATTGTACAGCCACGAGCACTAATAAGTATACAGCTCTGGTTAAAGTTTTGATCATGTATTCCAATTCACCAACGAAGTAATTCCAATAGAGATCTTATTGTGCATTTATTTACTGTCTCTAGGTATTCCAAACACACCTGTATACTTATTAATGCTGGTGACTGTACAATGGAGTTCTTATTGTGCATTTATTTACTGTCTCTAGGTATTCCAAACACACCTGTATACTTATTAGTGCTGGTGACTGTACAATGGAGATCTTATTGTGCATTTATTTACTGTCTCTAGGTATTCCAAACACACCTGTATACTTATTAGTGCTGGTGACTGTACAATGGAGATCTTATTGTGCCTTTATTTATTGTCTCTAGGTATTCCAAACACACCTGTATACTTATTAGTGCTGGTGACTGTACAATGGAGATCTTATTGTGCATTTATTTACTGTCTCAAGGTATTCCAAACACACCTGTATACTTATTAATGCTGGTGACTGTACAATGGAGTTCTTATTGTGCATTTATTTTCTGTCTCTAGGTGCTAGGTATTCGAAGCACACCTGAATACGTATTAGTGCTCGTGACTGTACATCCTACCCAGCTACTACCAATGTATCTAATCCTATACCTACATAATTACATATCAACACTCTTTATTCTCCAGAGTGCACAGGAAGAGAATTATCGCCAGTGTAAGAAAGAGTATGTGAAATGGAAATGCAGTCTAAGGACGAATCTAGAGGAAATTAGTTTTATTACCAGGAAGTTATAATTATATAGACTTGGGTCCGAACTGGTGTCAAAGCCTTATTATATTGCACACATCTTCACTGGCAACATCCCCCTACACGGAAATTTCTTGATTTTCTTGGGAGGGCTTTAAAGGAAATTTACTAGAGTACAATTTTTTTTTACGATAATCCAGCATTTATAATTATGAGTCTCGTGGAAGTATGTACAGTCGCAATCCAAAATGTGTATCCAGGCTTGCTTCGAATAGCCTGATCGAGTATTAATTAAGCGAGCACAAGCAAATATGAAACAGGATAAGCGTTGTAATTGGTTCACTAGTATGTCAACTGATTCGAAACTTCAACAAGACCTCCTGGATACATATTTTGGATTGCGAGTGTACAGGACAGTGAGGAAGGAATCTTGCGAAACCAAGAGATAAACTCGCTGGACAAGGAAGTAAGTTTTATGGTCGTGAACGAGAGATTAATGTGTGAGTTTTATAAATACAAGATAATTGAGGAAGTCGTATTCTGAAACACTATCACGAAACTCTAGTGACTCAGTGGAGTTTGGTGAGAGTGATTAATACGATACATGTAGATGGAACTTGACGGCAGTAGAAGTAAAATAAGAGATAGATAACAATATACTAGGAATTATTGTTAATATTATACTAAGAATATACTAGTAATGATTTTTAATATTATACTTGGAATATACTAGGAATGATTTTTAATATTATACTAGGAATTATTTTTAATATTATACTAGGAATATACTAGGAATTATTGTTAATATTATACTAAGAATATACTAGGAATTATTGTTAATATTATACTAGGAATATACTAGGAATTATTGTAAATATTATACTAGGAATATACTAGGAATCATTGTTAATATTATACTAAGAATATACTAGGAATGATTTTTAATATTATACTTGGAATATACTAGGAATTATTGTTAATATTATACTAGGAATATACTAGGAATTATTGTTAATATTATACTAGGAATATTATTGGTAATATTATACTAGGAATATACTAGGAAGTATTATTTTTGAGAACAGAATTTACCAGGAATGAGAGATACAGTGCTGAGGAAGAAACCTGGCGGGAGTAAAAGTAGGAAAGGAGAAGAGAAGAGACACAAGTGAAGGTTTACGACTTGACCAACATCACAAAGCACCGATCACTGCTCCTCGTAAATTAGTGAGGGACAATGGACGCTGAGAGAGAGAGAGAGAGAGAGAGAGAGAGAGAGAGAGAGAGAGAGAGAGAGAGAGAGAGAGAGAGAGAGAGAGAGAGAGAGAGAGAGAGAGAGAGAGAGAGAGAGAGAGAGAGAGAGAGAGAGAGATGGTAAATGTATATATATTTGAGAGAGAGAGAGAGAGAGAGAGAGAGAGAGAGAGAGAGAGAGAGAGAGAGAGAGAGAGAGACATACTAAATACCACAGTTTTCAGAATTACTGTACTGTATGTATTATGGTATCTAGTGATGTATCAAATAATGTATTGTATGTCACTGAGAATACATCCACACTGAGAATACATCCTCACTGAGAATACATCCTCACTGAAAATACATCCTCACTGAGAATACATCCTCACTGAGAATACATCCACACTGAGAATACATCCTCCCTGAGAATACATCCACACTGAGAATACATCCTCACTGAGAATACATCCTCACTGAGAATACATCCACACTGAGAATACATCCACACTGAGAATACATCCACACTGAGAATACATCCACACTGAGAATACATCCTCACTGAGAATACATCCACACTGAGAATACATCCTCACTGAGAATACATCCACACTGAGAATACATCCTCACTGAGAATACATCCACACTGAGAATACATCCACACTGAGAATACATCCACACTGAGAATACATCCTCACTGAGAATACATCCTCACTGAGAATATATCCACACTGAGAATACATCCACACTGAGAATACATCCTCACTGAGAATACATCCACACTGAGAATACATCCACACTGAGAATACATCCACACTGAGAATACATCCTCACTGAGAATACATCCACACTGAGAATACATCCACACTGAGAATACATCCACACTGAGAATACATCCTCACTGAGAATACATCCTCACTGAGAATACATCCTCAAAATTTAAGATGTTATTCAAGCAACTAGGTAAAAATATATATTGTGTATTGATAGACAGTGCTGCTTTCCTATATGAGATAACCTCCTCATAGCAACTCATAAGAAATTCAATCCAGTGCACCTCTAGAGGGAAGCTGTCCCATGATGACCTAAGTGATCCCCATGTGTATCGAAAGTTTTGTCGGCAACTGTACATAGTTTACTAAAGCTTATCTTTCAGGGAGTGGATGGCGGCGCCGCTTATTGATGCCTTATCCCCGACTCCCCATCCTGTCCAGCATCTATCACTATTATAGCATCTGTCATTAAGATTATCATAGGAAATTATTTCTTCTCATGAAGTCAAATATAAAGAGGTACTGATTCCATTTACTATATATATATATATATATATATATAATATATATATATATATATATATATATATATAATATATATATATATATATATATGTAGTATAGTCAGTCAGTCTTCTGGAATAATTTACAGGAATTAGTAGTTTTCCAAATTGGCCTTAAGATATAAGCCCCATTATACTGCCTCTCACACTCCACTTTCCTCTGTCTATCTATCTTCGTTCGTGTTCCCTAGAAACGCTGCATTTGGAGGAAAAAACGTAGCAGTAAAGGGGAAAGATGGGTGGAGGTATAGTGTTCCAGAGTTGACCATAGTTATGTATCTGAACATGAGCTGAGATGAAAAATGCAGGAAACAGGGAGACAAGAGAGGGCAGAGGGATTCAACTATTTGATTGGGGGGTTGGGGAAGGATTTGGGATGGAGTCTGGGTGTGGGGCTTTGGCAGTGGAGTGAGCAGTGTGGGTGACTGAATATTGAAGAGCTGGAAAAGTAGTGAAGTGGGAGTGAGTTGGATGAGAGAAAGTGAGTTTACTGGTAGATGATGTAACGTCACCTATGTATGTATGTAAGGAGGTAGGAAGGTGAGAAGTTGGAAAGAGGGGTGAGAGCAGGATGGGGGGAGGGGAGGTAGGGGGGGAGGGGAGGGAGGGAGGCAGGGTGAGTTGGAAGTGAAATTTGGGGTGTGGACGGAAGGGGAGGATGGTAAAAGAAGAAAGGGACACTGACAGTCGAGGAAAGAAGGGGCGGGAAAGAGAAAGGCAGGCTGGGATGAGAAGGTCCAGGAGAGTGAGACAGGGCAGAGCAGGGCAGGGCAGGGTGGAGGGGAAGAGCAGGGCAGGGTAGGACAGGGCAGGGTGGAGGGGAAGAGCAGGGCAGTGTAGGGCAGGGCAGGGTGGAGGGGAAGAGCAGGGCAGGGTAGGACAGGGCAGGGCAGGGCAGGGTGGAGGGGAAGAGAAGAGCAGGGCAGGGCAGGACAGGGTAGGGCAGGGCAGGGTGGAGGGGAAGAGCAGGCAGGGTAGGATAGGGCAGGGCAGGGCAGGGTGGAGGGGAAGAGAAGAGCAGGGTAGGACAGGGCAGGGCAGGGCAGGACAGGGTAGGGCAGGGTGGAGGGGAAGAGCAGGGCAGGACAGGGTAGGGCAGGGTGGAGGGGAAGAGCAGGGCAGTGTAGGACAGGGCAGAGCAGGGCAGGGCAGGGTGGAGGGGAAGAGAGAGAGAGAAGGGCAAGACTGTTCTGGCTTGAGGGTGAGGGTGAGGGTGGGGGTGGGGGTGGGGGTGGGGGTGAGGGTGAGGGTGGGGGTGGGGGTGGGTGTGTACAGAATGGTGGTGGTCAAGGAGTGGAGATTTATAGACCACAGCCAGAGCCTAATTTTACCACCACTTTATTGTTTTGAGAATCTTGGTATGTGGCTCCCCGGGTGGTGTGTGTGTTAGAGAGAGAGAGAGAGAGAGAGAGAGAGAGAGAGAGAGAGAGAGAGAGAGAGAGAGAGAGAGAGAGAGAGAGAGAGAGAGAGCGCGTGTGTGTGTGTCAGAGAGAGAGAGAGAGAGAGAGAGAGAGAGAGAGAGAGAGAGAGAGAGAGAGAGAGAGAGAGGAGAGGGAGAGAGTGTGTGATTTACAGTCCACAAGTTCGCTGACATTTCATTCTTATTTTGCATGTATTCCGAGATATATCGTTTTAATCCAACAAACTTCTCCTTAACGTGGCTTTTTTTCCCCTTGTATATATCTCTTTCTTAGCATAATAGATGAGCAGAGAACCATGTCAGTGAACTTTTTCCTCGTGACTAAACTGTACAGCCACAATCAAATAACCACCGACACTTTCCTTCCATCGTGCAAATAAATCAGTATCATATCAAAATATAATCATACAACAACACCTTACGTCAACTCAACCCCCTCAATTATTATTATGAGGTGCTGCAAAATCATACACGTGTTGTTCTTTATTATCTCAACCCCCTCAATTATTATTAAGAGGTGCTGCAAAATGATACACGTGTTGTTCTTTATTACCAAGATATTTACCACTACATATGTTAGGAAAGTGTCGGTGGATATTTGATTGTGGCTGTACATACATACCTCGGTGAACATAATTATATACGAGTCAGGTGGTAGCGTTGGGAAGAAAGGAAAGAAGGCATTAGGCAAATCACACCCCATCAACCCCCTCCCCCCTCCCTCACACACACACACACACACACACATATACATACACAGATCAAACTCCACATTTTTTATCTACCCCCCACCATCCCCCACACTTCTTACCCTTTCTACACACACACACACACACACACACACACACATCAGTCCCCACTCTCTTATTATCTACCTCATTACACACTCATCAGTCCCTATACTCCCTGATATCCCCCTCCCCCCTCCACCACACACACACACACACATACACACACACACACACACACCACTTAATTCTACCCCTCACACACACACATACACACACACCACTTAATTCTACCCCTCACACACACACATACACACAGACACACACACACATCACTTAATTCTACCCCTCACACACACCTATCACACCCCCACCACACTTTCCTGATCCTCTTTCACAAATCCATCAGACCCCATTCCCCACTCTCCCACACACACATCAAATCCCACTTCCCTCTCTTTCCCCACACACACACCCATCAAACACCCACACTCTCCATCACACACTATGAACTTTACATTACATTTCTCTCTCTTCCCCCATACACACACCCATCAGACCCCACACACTCTCCCCACCATCACACACTATAAACTTTACATTACATTTCTCTCTCTTCCCCCACACTTCCTTCCTTCCTCCCCCCCCACCACACACACCCATCAGACCCCCACACTCTTCATCACACACTTTAAACTTTACCTTACATTTCCCTCTCTTCCCCCACACACACACCCATCAGACCCCCACACTCTCCCCACCACCATCACACACTATGAACTTTACATTACATTTCTCTCTCTTCCCCCCACACTTCCTTCCTTCCTCCCCCCCACCACCATATCACACACTATAAACTTTACATTAAATTTCTCTCTCTTCCCCCACACTTCCTTCCTTCCTCCCCCCCACCACCATCACACACTATCAACTTTACATTACATTTCTCTCTCTTCCCCCACACACACCCATCAGACCCCCACACTCTCACCATCATCACACACTATGAACTTTACCTTACATTTCTCTCTCTTCCCCCACACTCTCCCCACCATCACACACTATCAACTCTACATTAGAGTCCCCCTTCCAGGTCTTGTCGCAGCTTGTGAGCGATTAAACCCAAGCTTCACTCAACAAGCGCTAAACACCCTCGCTACGGTCCATTAGAACCTCGTTAAGTCCCGTTTGATAGCCAGACCCACAATAGAATTTGGGAGGGGGGCAATGGCTCATAGAAAACCGAGGTTGAATGAGGTGTAAATGATATTGTTATTTGTATTTGCATGTAAATAGGTGTGGAGGTGTGACTGGCGACCTGATCAAAAAGCAGGTTGGGTTATTTTTTATTTTTTTCCACCAACTCATGACATAGGATTCAGTTCCGAGTCATCTAACACACACACACACACACACACACACACCACACACATACATACATACACACACACACACACACACACACACCCACACGCACACACACACACACTACACGCACATACACACACACACACACACACACACACATAGGCCTATATATAATTATCAGAGGTTATGTCAGATATGCTAAGTGGAGAATCTTAAAATAAGTACATGAAATATTACAATTTATCTCTAAGAAGCATTACAGTAGTAACAACAAACTCTAATATCACTTGTCATAGTTAAATGCTCAGGCCTAAGAAATTGATGGGTACACTTGCAATCCAAAATATGTATCAAGGCTTACTTCGAATAGCCTGATCGAGTATTAATTAAGCGAGTTCAGTAATTATCAAATAGGATAAGCCTTGTAATTGGTTCACTAGTATGTCAAAGGATTCGAAACTTCAACAAGACCTGGATACAAATTTTGGATCTTGTGTGAGGGTGAGAGTTAAGTGGTGTGTGTGTGGTGAAGGGTGGGGGAGGGGGATATCAGGGAGTATAGGGACTGATGAGTGTGTGATGAGGTAGATGATATGAGAGTGGGGACTGATGTATGTGTGTGTGTGTGTGTGTGTGTGTGTTGTGGGGGAACTGGTGGTACGTTATAAATCTCTACAAACTATGTTACAGAATAGATCTCCTACTATAAGACTGAGTTACTATTATGACTCCTTCTGGTATACTTTGGAGGAATTTGTAGGCTTCCAATTCGTTCACGATGGAATAATGTTTTGACCTAAGGTAGCAATTGTGAGTGTATATATATTAGGCGGGATTCTCACTAGCCCGTCACCGTCAATGAGAACCTTGGTGATTTCTCTCGCCGTGTTCCCTTGCCCGTCAAAAGATAAATAATGTCATCTTTTTCCATCAACTGCTAGCTTACAGAAAACCAAGAAAACATTCCTGCCCTTTGCTCACCAACTCCTGTGATCATTCCTGCACCTTATCAATAGTCGTTCTACCATACACCACTTTGCCTGCTATGCTTAATTAACAGACTTGTAACTATGTAGGTTTGCAGTCACTCCATGCTCTCATATTTTTGTAAAGGAATATAAATAATCACTGCCTTTCTCCATTCCTCAAATAGGCCCTACATGCCAGTTTTCTTCCAGGCAGCAGACATAATTATTCTCCTTAACCTTTCCTGAGTTAAGTCTCCATTGTACTTTATCATATCAGCAATCACTTCATCCATTCTGTGTCAGAGAGAGAGAGAGAGAGGAGAGAGAGAGAGAGAGAGAGAGAGAGAGAGAGAGAGAGAGAGAGAGAGAGAGAGAGAGAGAGAGAGAGAGAGAGAGAGAGAGAGTGTGTGTGTGTGTATCAGAGAGAAAGAGTGTGTGTGTCAGAGAGAAAGAATGTGTGTGTGTGTGTGTGTGGGTCAGAGAGAGAGAGTGTGTGTACTTTACCATCTCAGTAATCCCTTCATCCATTCCTGCAGCTTTACGATTCTTCAGTTCCTTTTATCACATTATTTATTTCTTCCACAGAGATATCCACATACATTCTAGGTTTTCATCTCTGAGCTCCCTCCAAAAATCAACTCTTGTCGACATTTGGCATATTCCCTCCATGACCATTCATTACTTCCTTAAAATATTTCTTCTAATTTATTCTCTTATAATTAACATCCGTGAGTAGACTAACATTCCTATCCTCCACATTCTCATATATTTTTCCCGTTTTATATTCGCACTTCCTGACTTCGCAGTTCCTCATCTGATCTTTTCTTATCCCTCATTAACCATTTGACATGCCTCTTACTCTAAACATTGTCTTCTCTTACTACGAGTTTCTGTCATTTCTATCACTTTGCCTCCAGAGCCTTATAACCTCAGCATTCCACCCTTTCTGGCACTTGGGACTGGTTTCGTTACACGCTTTGGCATTCTTAACCAAATTCATCTTATGTAGTTTCGATAACACTTCAAGATCACCTTCCTCCATCACTTTCAACCTAAGTTCATTTTCCTCCTTGCCCGTATGACTTATTACTGCGGTTTTAAATTCTGGAATCAATAATTCACTGCAGGATGATGTTTTCTGCACACCCTTCCCTCTCGCCTGTTGTAAGTTTACTCCAGCCGATTCCTGCGAATTTTCCGATCTCATCATTCCACCGGTAATTCTATCTTCCCTGACTAATGACTAAACACTATTGTAATTTTATATAACTGTAATAGTACAATACTACTGGACAACTGCCTTTATTCTCTGTGAATATTAACCATGCCATATAGGGCTATAATAAAGATTGTTGTAGGATCTGGTCACTTTCTAGTGGATTTGACGAGAACTGCCCACGTGGATTAAAAATCCACGTGAGGTGTACTGCAACCGGAAGCTATCTCTCTCTATTTTTTTTTTTTTTTTTCTTAACTGCTGTGTGGACAGCCAACACACAAGGGGTGCATTATCCCTTTGCATGCCCATCTTACTGATCTCTATAGCCACACTTTCTTTGCTGCAAAGTGTCTTCGCTCTCTCTTTCTCTCTTACACTTGTCATTGTTTTTCTGAACACTTCTGAGAATATGCTTCCTCCCCTTCCGGATAGCATGCAACACACGCCAAGTTACTCAGTCTCAACCCTTTTTCTGTCCATCTTCCATATACAAAAGTTGCTACTGCTTTTAATCTTGTATATATCAAACTGGTCAATTATTGAACACTCTACCTTGATCTATCGTTTCCCTTTACCAAAATTCCTTCAAACGCAATGTTTCTAAGCATTGCGAAGGAAATTTAACTTGATTTTGGATTTGGCTCTTTCTTTCTTATAATTTCACAGGTGAGAACATTACAGCAGGCTCTTTACCTTTAGTCCCAATTTTCCTCATTTGAAAGAAAATAGTATTCAAATGTAAAATTATGTATAAAGTCTGTAGTATAAGGGCTATATGTTTATGGTTTATGATTTTATAGTATAAGGTGTGAAAATATGTCTTCTTGGCAAGCTTCCCTGCGGCTAGCTTTCCGCTCTGAAAATATCTATTCGTGTGAAGCGGGCCTAATCTGATAAGAGTAGAGGAAGCTGTGGCAGGACAAGACAGAAGAGAAGAGGAGAGAGTTGGGTCAGGAAGGGAGAGAAGAGAAAATAAGAGAGGAGAAGAGAAGAGAAGAGAAAATAGAGACATGAAAGTTGGTGAGACAAGGGAGATAGTATATAAAAAAGAGAAGGAGGGACAGAGGAATTGGGAGGAGTGGTGAAGGAAAGGAATGGAGGGATCATCCATCACCAGGTGTGAGGGAGGGGCCAGGTGCCAGCAGTTCATCAGCCACGTGTGTGTCACCTCATCACTGGGCACGTGTACACTCGCAATCCAAAATATGTATCCAGGCTTGCTTCGAATAACTTGATCGAGTATTAAGCGAGTTCAAGCAATTATAAAACAGGATAATAGTTGTAATTGGTTCACTAGTATGTCAAATGATTCGTAACTTCAATGAGACCTGGATACAAATTTTGGATTGCGAGTGTACCTATCTACCTATCTATTCCCTACATTGTCTGCCTTCTACAATACCTATCCTATCCTATCCTATCCTACATACCTATCCTATCCCTACATTGTCTGCCTTCACCTATACCCCATTATATCTACGGTATCTATTCCCTACATTGTCTGCCTTTAACTATACCCCATCATACCTATCCTATCCCTACATTGTCTACCTTCTACTATACCCTATAATTACCTATCTATTCCCTACATTGTCTGCCTTCTACTATACCATACCTTTCAATTACAATGCAGGAATCCAAACAATATATTTTTTCACCTTACATTACTTTACATTATCTTGATATATTTTACCTTACTTTGTGTGCCTTCTACTTTACTATACTTTTCCCTCACACTG
>JAWQEG010002454.1:0-158730 GCA_033782935.1 Petrolisthes cinctipes
GTGGTATCAACTCTCTAAGGCTCAAATGGTACAAATGCGGCATTCAGCATGCATTTTCTTTAACAGGTTTGAATGTCGGTGGTTTGTCAGATAAATAAAACGTCATGAGGCAGTTATAGTGACAGATGAATAACTAAACTACTGATAAAAGAATAATGTTACTCAGTAACTCTTACTGATGGCCTAGTTGTTATCCGGCATAATAAAATCTTCTGGAAGTGGTCAGAACATACACACCTACAACGACATTGACTCTCAGAGGGTAAGTTCATGTTCCAGCTCCCTGCTGCTTCATAATGATCTGGTTATAATGTATTCAGAATGCATGATGTTCTGTGTCCTCAGTTGGTGGGAACTTACAGATGTTCGAATTATCCCGAAAGAGGAGGAAGAGAAGGAAGCAAGTTACCGAAATGAAGTAGGTATAATATATCATCATCAACTACTGTTAGTCAACTGTAGGATGAAGGCTTTTACCAATACTATCCAGTTCTCTCTGGAATGCCCCTCTGTCACACATACAGTGCTTGACAAAAGTCTGTGCCGGGTAGTGCTGGTCGTACAAACTTTTGACGAAACAAATAAGACCTCTAGCTTGGCGATGGAAATAATTTAAAAGTCTCCTTATGACGTGTTCGGCTGTTCGCTCTCAACTCGTAGTGTACGGACAGTCGAGTGTGAGGTCCCTATTTTATGACATTTTTTTTCGTCATATATTGTGCCTTAAGTACCAAGAATGACTAAGAACTTTCCATTAAAACAAGACACTATTCCAAAGATTGTTGTTTTAAAAGAAGCAGGCCATCAAACTAAAGAAATTGCTAATGTAACTGGTGTTTGCCATGTATGTGAGGAATGGATTTCTCGATTTCGTCAGGGTGGCAGTAGCTACACTCCTACCCACAAAACTTCCTACCCTTCCCTTCCTAGACACTTGAGTGAATTTAAAAAGCGTTGTGGAAGGCCTGCAAAGTAATAAAGGTGAGCTGTACAGTATGTATTATACACACTCATTACTACTGTTCCATTGTTCCTTCCACACGTGAAAACATGTTGCCTATGGCACCCGGTAGACTTTTGTTGTCACCCAACACAGATTTTTGTCAGGCTAATAGGCAAACACCAGATACGTACTGTCCATCTATTATAAGTTATCAGTTCTGAGGGAAAATATCACCAGCTCAAATCCCTTTATTTCTGTTATTGTCGTCAGGATGTCCTCAACTTAGGTTTGCATCCTAGTCCATGATGATCTTTCCCTATCACTAAATGTTATACCCAACAATATTCTCTCTATCTCTATATGAGCAGTCCCATGATTTCCTTCTACTTATTTCATATGGTTGCTGATCCTTAGATAACAACTGCTAGGATACTCTTATTGATCTCTTTTCTCTTGTACGAGAGAGCTACTGTGGTTGTTTTGTAGGACACATTTCTGTTTCCCATATGCGGTCCATCCTTTGCCTGTTCTTCTTTGTGTTTCTCAGTCGTAGACTGGGTTAGCATTGGTCATTTGTCCGAAACACGTGTATTCCTCAGACCTCATAGTTCCTTTTTTTTTTTATCAGCTCCCTGGTCGTTTAACTTTATTTTAGTTTTTTGTTTTATGTGTAGCCTACTTCCATCTTACACTATAATAATTTTCTTTTCAGATTCTTGTCTATTATGCATCTCACCATTTCATGATTGTAGCCATTGTCTTTATATAGGAGTCAGGGAAATGTTAAAAAAAAAACTAGAGTATCAAAACACAAATATAGCGTAAGGGAAGGTCAGCAGAATAGTGAGTTATTTCAGCATAATAGTATCAAAATCACTATATCAATTGGTCTAAATCGAAAGTTTCTCCTTAGACAATGTGCTACTATGAACGAAATGTAATGAATTTTGTAAATTATGAGCTATGGTCATTTAAAATGTGACAAAACATTAACAGATTTGGATGTGAAGAGATATGAAGAGATTCCCGCCAGACTAGAATGTTCTGGCAGGTGAGGTGAGGTGAGGTGAGGTCACTGTAGCCCCACCCTCCCTTTGGTTTGTGTGGTATATATACTCCAAACTTCTCATCCATGTACTTACTTTGTCTGGACTCTGAAGATGCAAATTACGAAAGTATTGTACAGTTTTTGTTGTTGCTTTGCATATACTGTACATACATACATACATATACAAATATAAAATTTCTGATACCGTAAAATTGTGAATGGGTGAACTTCTATTGTGTCGGAATTAAATGGATGATTCGTAAATGCGGCAAGGGGGAAAATAATTGAGAGCTTGATAGAGGTTTCTAATTCCTGCAAACAATGGTCTGAAACAGATAACCACAGTAAAGAAAGTATGCTTTGTTTTGTGGCTCAATTTGGAGATATCAGTGCCCTCCAGTTGCGACCAGAAGAAGAAACTTGGAATCGAAGGAGAGAGAAAGCAAATGGTTGAAAGAAAGTGGGAGAGGTAATGTAGCGAGAAATGAACTAGGGGCAAGGAAGAAAGGTATTGAAGGAGGTTTGGGTTAAGAGGAAAACGTTATGCATATTGAGTTGGAGCGACGAGTTGGGAAGTGAAGCATAAAGAAGAAGAAGGGGAAAAATGGACAATGAGTGTGTATGTACCGTCAGAGTTCATAATTACTTTTCCACCCACCAAGGAACGATGAAGTGGAGTTAATGAGGATGATAATGATGTTGCTCGGGTAACTGAAGGGCTAGTGTTTCATCCAAACTTTGCTAACAAAAATACACACCATCTCACATTAGTTGGGGTGTTTCATGGCACAATTTGAAGGGACCAGTAGCCTTCAGGTTGCCGGTATGGTCCTAATCATGCTAGAGTCGGATTTAGTTATTCTATTTTGATACAGGTAGACAACGAAGTAATTACTGTAAGCTTTGATACATAATATTATGTCAGCCTGGTCAATATTTCTACGTCTCTACCCCATTCCTCTTCTTATTCTTTTGCCATTTAGGTTTTCATCATTTTCTTTCCTGCGGGGTGCGCCAAATTTTCCCGCCAGAGGAGAATATATAGCCTCGTCCGCCAGCGCCACTCCATCTTCCCTCAGGCTCCAGTTGGCGGGAATCATAATCAGCCACAATTTACGGCACTCTAACCCTTCCCTTCCCTCTCGGCGGCTGCCCCTCAATAGCTTTTTTTTTTTCACCACTATTTTCTACTTTTTTTGTGTGCATTTTTTAAGCGGAAGTATTAAAGGACTTCGATAATTATACGACAATTGTCAGTCTCACAATATATATATATATATATATATATATATATATATATATATATATATATATATATATATATATATATATATATATATATATATATATATATATATATATATATATATATATATATATATATATATATATATTCTTGTGGATTTTTATTCTTCGCGGAAGAGTTAAGGGGAGATTCTCCTGTTGGTGAATTGGTTGGTCTGTGATTCCTCCAAACTATGCCACGAAACAAAGCACCTCAATGTTACTAATAAGGGATCTGTTGTTTCGTGTCATAGTTTGGAGGGTTCGCTTGTCCTCCAATTTACCATCAAGATAATCCTCCCTTTAAGTGGTATATGGACACCTGTGTGTCACTTGCCTCTGCCTGCCTTCGTCATTGTGTCGTGTTTTATTATTTGTCTTTCGGTGTTTTTCAGTCAATAGTTGTCCATTCCTTGTATCTATGTGTGTCTTCATTTGGATTATATTATAGGCTTCGTACCCTATGTGTCACTCTTCTCTCCCTCAATATTTTCGTTTTTGTCAAACTTTCCAGCATATAGTTTTTTAATGATCCAAAAGAGATTCAAGATTTCGATCTCTGTACGCTACTCGACATTGAAGAACAAGTATCTCAATACCAACTATCATCATTTCTATCTGCCCGCTGTTAGTCTACTCCATTTCATAGCTCCCCCCACCCCACCAATATGGTAACTTGGAGTTGGTCAGAATATAGTAACCTACATATTTATTCACTGGCTCCCCTAAGGATATATTGATATAATAATCCATCAATAAAATGAAATATGCATATAATAATGATAATAATAATAATAATAATAATAATAATAATAATAATAATAAAAACAATATAACGTTAAATAAAGACAAATACGTAGACCCAAATACCTCACACCTTCATACACTGCCACTCAAAGGTCTGTGTAAGCAAACGAGTGAAGCTTCCAAAGTGTGGAGGCGGAAATGGAAACAAGGTCGTGAAATCTATCTCAGCTCAGCGTGACAGCAACCTGGGTGTTAACTCGTGTACAGTCGGCTGCATAAGCTCCCTCTACCCTTTGCAACATGGCAGATCGTTTCTCATTATATATATATATTTTTTTTTTTTGTCAAAGGGAAGGTACTCACGACGCTCATTGATGAGAAATACGGAACATCATGGTTTTGAATTTTATCTGGTTAAAAAATTACACCATTAAATACATAGTAACGGGGTTTTGTCAAATAAAATACGTAGACATATGAAGTAAAATGTGTTTAATCAGTATGGAGGAATCATTACCCTTCTGTTCGTCTACATCTACAACAAACAGGCGTCCTTGAAATATATGAATGTCGGGAGTGTTTTGCCTTTGCACTGGTATGTAGGTCAGTACGTGGGTGGAAGGGCCCTTTACGTGGGTGGAAGGGTTCTCAGAGTACGTAGATGGAGAGGCTCTATGCTTGGGTGGAGATGCTCTACATGTTAGTGGAGAATCTCTATACTTGGGTGGAAAAGCTCCGGACATGCATAGGTGGATGCAGCAGGACTTTTTGACAACGCCCGTCTCTGAGACTTCCATTTCAGGAGCCTGAGTGGCGATTAGGGATTGTCTCTTTTAATCGCTCAGAGTAGCAGAGAGGATGAGTGTAGTGCTGAGTGGGCTTTAAGGTCCGTGTTCGTAGCCAATAAAGACAACAGACTATGATCATGGTCGAATGGTTTGATATTTCACACACACACACACACACACACACACACACACACGGCTCATGCTCAACTTTACACCACATACCACCGTGGAGTGCTAACTTAGTGGTAAGTTATGGCTCCAGGCTGCAGACTTGTCCAACATTTCTATAAAAGTTCCTACTCCTCCGCCTCCTCCTATTCCTCTGTCTCCTCCTCCTGCTCCTCCTGCTGCATCAATTCCAGCTCTTCTTCCATCATCTCCTTCCCCTCCCTTCATCATCTCCTCCTCCTCCTCTTCCATTTCCTACTCAACCCCACTTCCTGATGTCTGTCCGTTTGAATGAAGCTCAGCCATTGCAAAT
The DNA here is from genome assembly GCA_033782935.1 of Petrolisthes cinctipes. Classification (NCBI taxonomy): domain Eukaryota; kingdom Metazoa; phylum Arthropoda; class Malacostraca; order Decapoda; family Porcellanidae; genus Petrolisthes; species Petrolisthes cinctipes. The sequence goes on from JAWQEG010002454.1 coordinate 5,292, forward strand.
TTAATCTTTCTCAGGTCTTTGCAATATCACTCGTTCTTAGTTCGTTGCAATGATTATGATTTTTCTTAGATTTTCTTCCAGAGCTTTGCTGTGTTAATCTTTTACGAGATATCATAAAATTGATTCAATTTCAAGATATTTTTTTCTCACTAGGGCTTTAAGACATAAGTCATTATCCCTTTACAGAATCAATATTACTTGGATATGTTTGATACTTCACATGGATAATTTACTGCATACATTGTTTGCCTTGGCATTTGCATCAATTAGTATTGTTCTTTCAAAAGGTAGATAGGCCTATCATTTCATATTTTATTACCATGAAGGAAGGGGATGCTCAGAATGTGTGCTGACCGTAAACATTGCCATCCTTAAAAGAGTTGGTCTTGAAATAAGATAATTTCTTTCACAGTCTTTTGATGCAACTACACGTGAATAAGTGAAGATGAGAGAAAATGGATCTTATATCCTGATTATGTTTTATGTAATTATGTAGTACCGGGAGACTGAGTAACTGAAAAATGTTATAATGACTGAAGGTACTAATCAGAAGACACGTCTAACATATCCTTGATTTTTATTAATGTTGTTGGTGCGGATGACAGCTGAGTGGCAGCCTTTAGTTTTAGTTATGCAAAAGTACTCATAGCAGAATGAAGCTGATTTACCAATAAATCTGTCTTAACATAACGTAACCTAAGCTAACCTGACCAAACCTAGACAGGCGTGACCTTACCTAACTGAATCAAATCTAACTCATCACAGGACAGCAAAATGAAACCCAACCTAACTAAACCAAATTTTGCATTTATCTTGACACCTTACTGCCTGCTAAAAATTGATAGTTTTGCATGCACATAATATTCTTAATCAAGCAGCAATTTTTCATCAATTATCACCGACTCTACTCCAAAAGACACTTTATCAATAATTATTATCTCTTTTGATAGGAAATCACTTACCTATTTACCTAGCAGTTGCATTTCAATCAGGTAAATGAAGGAATTTCCAGAAAGTATCCCGAACTCTAATTATGTGAGTAGATAATCTGATAATTATATGCGCTGGCATACATCTTACAGAAAAATTCTGTCTGCTGTTGGACTATCCCATCCAGAAGACAACTGACTTATTTCATCGCTTCTCTTTTTTGTTGCCTCACTTTTTACTATAGCTTCTACGATGTATAAATATCTCCTGCAAAGGGCCCATTCTACAGACAGGCAAAACAGTTTCATTCATCAGCTGTACAGACTTCCAACCATGCTCTCTTATAATGTAAAGATACTCCTCTATGAGATTGGGCTCGAGTGTTTATATTCGTTTGATGTTATTGGGAATCAAATAACAGAAGATGAAGTTTACATTCGAATGTGTTTGAAATATGCTGAGACATAAAACTGTTTGCGATGGCCAAATAGTTAACGTTGCTTGGTTCTTTGTTGTTGCACTATAATGTCCTCTTCAGTGACTAAAATATGAAGAGATTTTATAACATTGAAGAGACTGTTTGTTCCCATTCTGGTTATTCTCTGCCGATGAATGATTTGGTTTCTCAAGAATATCCCTTTACTTTACCTGAAGCGGCTTATCAACTGTAAATGCATTTTCAATGGACTCATATTTTTGTATATATTGTGTATTTTTATTCAGCCACCATGGTTGAGTTAATTTGTATTGAGGTTAAATGGCTGGGATTAGAAAGCCCGTTCATCATTTCCACATGTGTACTAGGGGTTGAGTGCATTGACAGTGAATTAACTTGTTTTAACCTGTCTGGGTTAATTTCCTTCGTACACACCCGTATTTCTGATACAGTGTCAAAGTTTCGAATCATGTAGTTTCAAGTAGGGGGTAGACCAGCAGCTTCCCAGTCAAATCTCTATGCCGGCTCACGAACCTGATCCTCCGTTCCTTCATCCTCGAGGAAAGGGAAGGGGATGGGAAAAGGAAGGGGAAAGAAAATTATAAGGATGGAACCAACATTGCAAAGCCAGCCAGATGAGGAGGAGCTGTAGATGATCCGGATTTCTTTGACGAGGAGGGGAGGAAGACCCATTTTCCGCTGTAGTTGGCAAGAAGTGCAGGCATGCTGGATCTCAACTGTCCAGTAGCCAGGGGATCGAGGCTGCGTCTAGGTACTCAGATAACGGGATTTTCTACAATAAGCGTCTTGCTGACCATATGGACAGTGCAAAGATACTCCGGTTAATCCAAAAAAAAAAAAGCAAAATCAATGGGAGTTAATCTTGAGTAAAATGGTATATTTTGGGCTTATTGCCTTAACATATTCTGTGGAGCGTACGTTCAAAGGAAAAACATGGACACTTGTATTTCTTTATATGCTTTGTGTTTTTGTGTATAGATCGAATATTTTAAGAAACTTTGTGAGAGCGGGAGGTTTCCTAAACGTTCACATACAATTATTCCCATAAACATTACATTGTTGGGGAGTCATTATCTAGTTCCATGTCTGTGTTTATAGGGATGATTCCTTAAATATTTTCGCATGTATACCTAAAATTGGCATTTTTTTGTAAGCCGGTGCGGTGCACCCATGCCATTTTGCAGAAAAATCCCCGGCAACTGCGGGTACAAAGATGGTAACCGCCGTTGTGCCACTGGCAAAAAAAAAAAAAACTAAAATGACCGTTACCAATTAATTGTCCCAGCATCGCTGGTGAAACCAGAGGCCACCCCAGAACATTCGTGCAACACCGCAGATCCACTGCAGTATTACCTGCAGAAGGTCGTAGCAACAGATTAAAATCTGAAATTCGAATTCAAGGTCCCGATTTTTGACAGTTCGCTAATTCGTGACGGCTTCGGTAGCTTATTTACGAATGTGTAACTAGGCTTATGTGTAAATTAGGCTTACATTACCCACTATATAGTACCGGTACCTCTAAGCCATCATCCATATCATCTCTAAGACTAGTTAAACTTAAGAGACCACAGATATTCTACTGTAGCCTATCTTCTCAATTATTTCGTCCATTTTTCGTCTCGTCTGGCTGTTAATCGCGAGAGAATTTGGGACGAGTTATTAAGATTCAGGAATAAAGGGTAATTACTGTAGCTTTACAGACCGCCATTACCTATCTTTTATACTGAATTACTATTAGAGAGATAGATGGAGAGAGAAACGACTAAATATGGAGAAAATGCGATACAGGCCTAGGGAGTAGGGAAAGGTAGGAGACAAAGAGTTATACAGATTATATTACTTAGCCACACAGAGCGAGACGAGCGTCCCAGTCACAGCACTAACAGACACTGTTGTTATCGAGAAGATTAGAGGGCGTTAGTGACGCAGGGTTTCCTTACGTCTCATTTTTATTCATATGACACGTTTTTTGCTCGTTTTGGGAGTGCCATATTACATGCCTCTGAAAACTAGTTGGAGGATTGAGAATTTTTAAGTTCACCAGCGGACAGAAGAAAAGTCGCCAATGTATAACTCACTGTAAAGCTACAGTTGTTGAGATTATCAGGGATGACAGTGTCAGTTTTCAATATTTATAAGTACTATATTCTGGAACACCAGAATTATTGAAAGTGATGGTTTTGTGTGAACGAATACAGGGTATAAAATAATGCATATACACGAAATAAGAATTGAGGGATACGTCATTGGTAAAACATAAATAATTTACAGATTCAAGTATATACAGGAGGCTTACTGCCTCTTTCTTTTATGTAAGGCCCACGCTATGTGATGCTCTCTCTCTCTCTCTCTCTCTCTCTCTCTCTCTCTCTCTCTCTCTCTCTCTCTCTCTCTCTCTCTCTCTCTCTCTCTCTCTCTCTCTCTCTCTCTCTCTCTCTCTCTCTCTCTCTGAATAAGCGTCTGTGTGCCAGCGACGGTTTTGTGTGACTCGAGAAGATTTAAAAAAATATTATACAAGTACAGACACTAAAGGTTAGAGTGTACCTCAGTTAATATTTTGTCTGGCAGTGAAGTAATTTAACTTATACAATTACTACCTCCAGAAGATATTAAGGTGAAAACTACCGTACTATACTGTCAGGGCCACGGTCCATGAGATTTGTAGACCCCTATGGGTACTACATGATCTTGATGTGCTAGCCACTTTGTTATACCAAGTCGCTGATGGATGGGGTGTGGACGCTTGATCCGGAGCTGTACATAACATCGTGTCATGAGGGGCGACGTAAACTATAGTATAACAATAACCAAATCTGCGACAACTGAGCCTATAGTACAGCATATCGAGTTATGAGGTTAGGCCAGCCAAGGTGCCATCCATGGGAGTGTGTTTCAGCGAGGTGCCTCTGACGCCCCTGCCCCATGACTTCCTAATGAAGTAATTACCTTGCGTCAACACCCCTGTTGTGTACAAGAAATGAGGTTCTTCAGTGTATTTCCTGTCTGCGTATTTCACCAACCTCACCCCTTCACCTCCTCCTTGTCCCTCACTCCTCCATGTTTATTCCTCTTTCTCCACTATCTCCTGCACACCCTTCGTTCACTCCCCCTCTCCTTTTGCCTTTCCCTCACCCACACGGGTCACTCTTCTTACCCATGTTTTCCTCTCCCCAGTAACCTTCCTCTTGTAGCGACAGGATAGAGGTTGCTACTTGGGACCGCTTAGTTCTTCCGCCGATGGTCTCCCATTGCCGCTTGTGGGTGTTCTCCTTTACATGTTGCCTATTCTCTTTACTGCGCTAGGAGCAGGGAAAAAATAAGAAACTGGTGGTGAGTTCGGAACTAATATATTTCGAATAGAATCGAGTAACATACAGGACAAGGGGGGGGGGAGGAATAAGAGGTGGGATAGGGCAGTAGAAGGAAGTGAATTTCAGTAATATAAAAATTGTCGGGGGTAAACCCAGCTGCCTGTGCGAAAGGGAGATACGAGAGTAGGCAGCAAACTCATCTTACCCTAGCCTACATAGATGCAATTCTCGCTCTTACAGCCGGGTACCTATCTACTGCTAGGTGAACAAGGACATAGGGGGCTGGGGAAAATTGTCCAACAATTCTAATGACAACGGAATCGGACCGGGATTATTGCTTACCAGGCGAGCATGATAACCATTACCGTAAACCATCAGCAAACCGGGTTATTTTATTTGGAAGAGACTTGGCAATATATAGTACATGTAGGATCAGGGTTAATCAGTAAACACCAATCCCTCTCAGTAATTTGTGGCGTGAGGAGGCCCAATAGTGCGGACGCAAAAGTACCAACAAATCACGTGATTAGGGAACTGCTTGACACGTTTGGTTATAATTGCTCTGAACTTCTTGGTGATGATAAAAACTGGTATGTATTGTGCTTGAGGACGACCAATAAATTTGGAATGTATATTCACTCCACCCACTGTGTATGTATTCTCTAAAAACCGAAAAGACTTATGTGAACTAACGTATTTCACGCTTCTCTGACAAGAAAATTGCATGAAGAAAGTTGTGTACTTGGAATAAAAATGCTGTTCCCTTCTCCATTCCAGGTTGGAATCGCATGAATCCCAGAGCCAGGAAATGCAAATATCTTTAGGCATCAAAAAATTTCAGATAGAAGTTGCTGAATACCTAAAAATAATTTCATTGTTAATGGAGTTATATTATATAGGGTGAACTAAAAAGAAGGTAATAAGAAACATTATTCGTTGCATAACACATTCTTGGCGTGATATTTAGGCTTCAGACATCTGAATGCTTCACACCGACTAAGGCGATCAAACGCCATACGTTTTGAAAAGAGTCTGAGCACATACAAATCACTAGGGGAGTGAATCTAATTGATGAAGTATAATGGCTATAATAATTATTCTATACAGTCGTGGTCATTATTTTTAAGTAGACCCTATTGAACCTTTACTGAACCAGCACGAGAACACAGGTAAACAACAACAACTCAGAGGGTTCGAGAACTCTTCCATAAATAAAATGGTTACAATTTCTGATACTGGACCAAAGTGCACGGCTGTAGCCTACAGTTAGTCGCAGGTATTGACCCCTTGGGAAAGATTCTTCTGATCTTTAAACAGACAGATTATGTCCTAGCTCCCCCCCTCAGTGTTGTCTTCAGGAGACTACTTCGCTTTGGTAGTTTTCATGAATGTTGGAGGTCTGCTAATGCCACCCCAATTATCATGGGCCCTCCTTCATCTTCAGTTGGCGATTACAGGCGGATTTCCATCACTCCTGTGTTGTCTAAGGTGTTTGAGAGGCTGGTGGTTGTGTGTTTAGGTAACAACATGGAACGTAATGGTGTATTCCCACCCTCGCAGTTCGCATATCGAAATGGCCTTGGCACGTGTGATGCACTTCTGTGTATCTCTCATGTACTACAGAATGCTTTGGAGTTGGGTCGTGAGACTAGACTGGTGCAACTTGACTTTTCTGCCGCGTTTGATAGGGTAAACCATCTGGGTATGCTCTACAAACTTTGCTCTGTTGGTGTTGGCGGTTCAGTACTGTCTGTCTTGTCGCAATTCCTCACTGCTCGATCCCAGTATGTTGTTGTGGATGGTGTGCGGAGTAAAATAGTAGAATTAGTGTCTGGGATGCCCCCAGAAACTGGCCTTTGTTGTTCCTATTGTATACCTCTGAACTCTTTAACATCTTGGAGAATGACCTGTATGGTTATGGAGATGATCCCACTCTCATTGCTGTTGTGCCGACCCCTGGTGCCAGGATTTCTGTTGCTAAGTGACCTGGTTAAGAATAGTGATTGGTGCAGGTTGTGGGGCATGAGGTTGAATGCTGGCAAGACTAGGGTAATGGTCGTCTCTAGGTCTCACACGGTGTATCCTTTATCGCCACCCTTGATTCTTGATGGGACTGTATTGGAGAAGTCTGAGAATTTGGTTATTCTGGGAATTACATTTGATTCCAAGCTGACTTTTGAGAAGCAAGGTCTGTCTCCCAAAAGTTAGGTATAATGCTTAGAGCTTGGCGTGTGTTCGGAGATCAATCATTGTTACTGCGGTGTGTTAACTCCTTTGTGTTGCCTCTGATGGAATACTGTTCTCCAGTATGGTGTTAAGAAGCTGACTGCCATCTCAAGTTGCTGGATAGGATTGTTTCTAATGCTAATTTTCTTACCGGTGGTTCACTTAATTGTAATCTGAGTCACCATCGTTCTATTGCATCATTGTGCATGCTCTTCAAGATCAGAATTAATGTGCTGCATCCTCTTAACTCGTCTCTGCCACCTCTGTATGTTCCAGCTCGTGTCACTCGTGGTGCATTGGACTCCCATAGGTTTGCTTACGTATTGCAGTGCTGTAGATCCTGTCAGTACAGTCAATCGTTTGTCCCTAGGTCGGTGTCTCTGTGGAATTGCCTTGGTGAATCTGTCTTTGATGGTGTAGGACTGGCTGGCTTCAAGAGTAAGGCTAATATGTTTTTATTAAGATAACTGCTCATTTTTCTTTCTCTAACCTGTCTTCTTTTCCTCAGGTTGGATTCATGGGGCTGGGGTTCTCGGATTGATAGAATGCTTCCATTCTCTCCCAGCTTTGTATCTCTGGTCTATGTTAATAATAAAAATAATAATAATAATAATATAGTTATAAGAGTTGTGAAGCTGCATAATACAGGCTACATACTACACTTATCGTACGACCAGAGTTTCTGACTGATAAGTACATATACCAGAATTCATATTATATATTACAGAGTACAAACCTCAGATTACAATTTACAAATTACAAACTAGAGGATGCATAATGCAGATCACAGGCTACTGATTTACAGAAGGTTTGCAGCCCAGAATATATCAGTCCAGCTTGCACATGTGAAGACTCAGGGCTTATTGCTAGTTTTGTAGGGTTACGTCATCGCGTTATAAACACATCCATTAACTGCTGGGTGAAACATGAAAATATATGTCGTATTTCTACTTTTCGTTGTAGTATTTTGCTAGCAAATTTGATAAACGTTCTATTTCCTAGGACATTAACCTCCACATCCACTATCTCCACCATTTCCATTATCATCTTCTACATCCACCTACTAACCACCACCACCACCACCACGAACATAATGTACGCACCACCTGCACCTACTAATCACCACAACCACCACCAGCACCAACTAACCCACACAACCACAAACTCCACCACCACCAACCACCATCATCATCACCACCACCTGCCTCCTACAATATCATGTTGATGGGGACCTCCTCTGGGTTTATGGGCCATTAGGGCTGACCATGATGTGTGTTAAGAGGGCCGGATGAGGCTGTGTCCCCATATCCAAGGCAGTCTGTATTTTCTTTTAGGTCCCTGTATGTTAAGGAGCCCGGGCGGGTTATGCTGTGAGCCCATACCCGTAAGAGATATGAAAAGGAGGTGGCAGTACGGTAGTTTCTTTCGTGTGTGTGTGTGTGTGTGTGTGTGTGTGTTGTTGTTTTTATATGAGAGAAAATGCCAGCAGTTAATATCATAGAGACTCCTGTAAGAGCTGAAGGGAGAAGGGTAGGTTTGGAGGTTGGAGTAAAGAAGAGACAACAAATATTATTTTGATCAGATCACATTTCGTAGGAATAAGTAAGAATATAAGATTGAAAGACTAGTTCAGTATGGTAGAGTGTATTCGGGTTAAATAATCAGTAGCTTACGTTGCCAAATATTTCGATTAAAATTGTTACCTCACTACCTTAGCTACAGTTCCCGAAGAACACCACTCTGTATGTCTGCAATCTTCGGCGGGCATATCCTATAATCTAGCGTACACTAATTTTCGGATAATATTTAAAGCACAGTTTAGAGCAGATAACGGGGAAATATAATCTTAGCCGCTGCACGTATACAATTGGGGCCAGTAGAATCGTTAATAGGTATATGAAAGTGAAAGTGACTTTCTATGATGATGATTTGGTTATATTTATATCCTTCACCATCATATGACAGAGGAAGAATCCATGCAGACAATAATTAGAATCTATTGTATTCAAAAGTACAGCGGCTGAGTAAGTGTTTCCCCTTCATCTGACCGGAACTGTACAAAAAGAGCTACATACACATGATCTAGTTGAAACGCTAGGAATTGTAATAATTGAATCCTATAATACAATGGACGTGGCCACGTGTGCGTCAATTGAGATAAAATAATGTGCATGAATTGATCATTTGTATACTAAACCTCATTAATTTATGACAATTTCTTCCACAGGTAAGATCATGATGGTAGCCTGGTGGTAGAAACTGGCAAGGGAGAATTGCCCTAACACTTTATTCACTTACACATTTTATTATTCATTCACTTAATTAATGGTATTAATTCTTTCGAATATGAGTGCCATCCTTGTTATTCATATCCTGATAAATTCCACACGATAATACTATGCCATAAACAGAATAAGGTGCTAAGAGTTGAAAAATACCTCAATCAAACCCATGAGACTGATTTTATAGATTTGTTATTATGCACATGGCAAGCTCCCGACGATTTTACTCTGCCACAAAACTCATTACAGATACCAAAACACCTTAAGAAATATCTCAATAACGTTGTTTTAAACAACGTCTTTAATTTATGTCTTGATGAACTCGAGACGTCTATTTTCGATTGGTGTTCCCATTAGTTTTCTAACGTTTTTCGTCGTCCCACTTGATGGGAATGTCGCCGATATTGTCCTTAATCCACTTATCCATTTCCTGGTTTAGTTCAGGAGACAGTGTGTTCTTCCAGTCGCCAGCCACACCTGCAATAAGAACACGAGAACCCAAAAACAAGTTAATATTAGAAAATGAAAAGCCGAGAACAAGGGAAACTACTGTAGACCTTTTTGTTAACTCTAGACATCTCTTGATTAGCCTAAACCAATTATTTTTATCCAACTAATTATATTCTTAAGATTTTGTACGATCAGTTTGTTTCTACTTTTGATAATTCGTTTGGGAACTTTGCCCATTAGTCAATAGCCTAAGTTTCCAATAATTCCTTTTTTGCGTGAGGGACAGAATTTATCTAACTTTAGCCACTTAGCAGTGAGCCTTATCTACCGTTACAGCTCTGCAGTCCGGGCCTTTCTCCCGTACACGCGGTAACTATTTAAACAACACATTTGACGGCTAACAGTTTGTAAACCAGTCACGCTACATAAATAAATGATACAGGATATTGAAGTACAATCTTTAGCTGTCTCCTGATGTACAGTCGGCGGCAGAAGTCCTGTCGCCTCACCTGCTTCACAGAGACATGCAGTGTTCATGGACTCGAGAAATAAGCACGTTTTCTACACCTAAAAATCTCGAGTCTATGAACATCGCGTGCCTCGGTGAAGCAAGTGAGGCGACAGGAGTTTTGCCGCCGACTGTACAGCTCCGGACTGAATTTCCTGGTACAGTGAGCACTGCCAACGCCTGTTTATCTGGGGTTCAGAGTTCGAGTATATACGAAATTATGGACGTTAAGAGATGTCCACGTGCCGCCCGCTAACCAATCTCTTCACAACATAATAGCCTCACCTCATTATTTATGTCAGTCGATATTACAGGGCCTACTACTGAATAGATGTAGACAGTAATAGTATAATTATACCAGAAAGCATGCCTCGGGGTTTATGGCCGATAATAGATGTAGACAATGCATTAAGTAGTGTATTTTCTCAAAACATCAGTCTCTTATTATGATCCATGTCAAAGTGTCTGTCTTACTGTGGTTAGAGGTAAATTATCATATAATTATAAGTATTTATTAAAATATTAGATAACAAGTTCGTATCCTAAAGATTTTTTTTATTCATGTTATATTACATATTTCATGTAATATATTTATTCTTCCTCTACGCTGTGATCACAATACAGTGAAATGGAACCCTCCTTAGGCCTAAAAGATTTAATAGAAAGAGGGTTGATAGAGGGGAGGGACAGCAAGTATGGAGAATACAGATGAGAACAAAAGGGACAGCTGGAGAGACGAAACAGATTAAATAATCCTAGGAGGACCGGATCGGAATGGTATGGTTTTGTATTTGATGCTGGGCAGGAGTTGTGCTTGGGATAAGAAAGAAAAAAAAAACCATGAGACGTGTGATAGAGAACGAGGTAGACTCATTGAGGAGGTCTAACAGGGATGATACATGACCGTGAGCAGCATTCTACTGGGGACACTTAATGAGAAAATGTTGGACTCTATCTCGAGTCTGACAGTTCTGGCTGAGTAGGGGATGCCTCGTCTTTTCGATGGTTCGGAGAAAGTCATGTGACCACTGACGGCTAAATAGTCCGGAGTTTGTTGTTTGTAAGAGATCCCCTACCCTGTAGTTGGTTACACACATCTGAATGGCCATCATCCCCCTATCCCCAACGCCTAATCTCTCTCTCTCTCTCTTTCTGTGGGTGTGGGTGTGTGTGTCTGTGCTTCAGACAAGCGAGTCAACATACTCGGACTCTGAACCCCAGATAAACAGGCGTTGGCAGTGTTGACTTTACCAAGAAATTCAGTCCAAAGCTGTACTAGTGAATACTAAATGGACAAATGTAGGATGGGTAGCCAGCTCAGAATGACCGCAACTCAAAATTCACTTTTACACTCTATTTACATATCTAAATACGTTTTCACACTCAGATTTCGTTATAAAACATGTCAGAATTACATTTTTCAACACAACAATATGAAATATAATGTCACTGTCGTTTTTACGTATATTCTGCATAAAAAGTGTTAGTGCTACGTTGGTTGGTAAGCTTATTTCCACTGGCGAGCGGAGCAGAGTTGCCATGTACTGCCATATTTGGTATTTCTTGCCAGGAAGTATTCAACAATTTGCCATAATTATTGAAGTATTTGAGTCCCATTTTCTTATAATGAAAAATTGAAACTGACAGAATGTAACATGTGAATGCCAAAAGCATTATTTGTGCTATGAAAATGGAGCCACAGTAGGTCTGAGACGGCTTCATCAAACACAGATAAAGTAGGCTGACAAAAATTTGCACCCACAAGCCTATTTGATAAATAGATCTACAATATATTATTGTTCTTTTTAAATACGATATTGACAATAAGTACCCATGATATACATTTGATTGGCTTTAAAAAATATTCTGTGCCCCAACTTATATCATATTATAGTGTTTGTGAGTATTTTATACATTTTAGTGTTACGAACCTAATTAACTTACTTTTCTATGCTGTTTTTTATGCACTTGATCCATTTAAATGTTATGTAGTAAGTTAACTAATCAAGTTATATTATGTTTTAAATATTTTAGAGTTAATTATTAACCTGTTATTGTCAAGCACAGCAAGAGTTTCTTCCTACTGATAGGATACAAGTGTAAAGATGATCTCAACATCCATATTATGAATTACTCTTATAAAGATAATGAACTTATTTGTGTTGATTCATGACCATTTCCAAATGCTTGATCATTCCATTAGTGACATACTGTATTTTATCTGACGTGCGCCTTGAAGGTCATAATTTACATCAGTCGGAAACTTATTCAGTCAGTCATGGACTTAACGAAGCATACGCTACGTTGAACATTACACCATAATGCATTTTATGGCTTGCTCCTAACAATCAGTGTTTTACAGATCTGATATTTGGTCTGGCAAGGAATAGGAGTGGAATTAATAGATCAGCAAAAAATAAGAAGTGAATAATGATAAACATGAGTGTGTACATCCTTCCCGTCTGACAACTTGCGTGTGCTACTGCAGTGACAGGCAATCCGACTCACTCAACTGTTATTACAGGGACAGTCAGGCTGACTCACAAGGTGTACCAACCCTACCATGATAATAATTCTTAAATTAATGTAAGGATGGTTCCAAAACTTTTTTTGCAGAGTGTACACCCACCTACAAAAGCGCTGTCGCATCACCAAACGGTTCTTGAAGTTTGGGGCTTAATGACTCGTGAATCGAAACACCATACACAACAACATTTTCCAATTGTGAAGCTTGTGGAGTTCATGACTCTGCAGATGAGGCGACAGCGCTTTTGTAGGTGGATGTACACTCTCCCAAAAAAGTATCGGCATTGCTGGCTAGATCCTGCTGAGAAAAGATCGAAGCTACATGTATGACTGTACTGTGGGGTTGGTATTCCTGCTGGCAATGAGTTGACTCTCATTTCTGTACTAACGTAAAATCCTCTAGCATACATAATTCATGCATTAGGCAAGTCGTGGAGTAAGAGTTGTGACTTCATTTTAACAGATATACGTTATGTGATTTTAATGATTGATGGTTTTGGAGGAGGGGGAATTTACTGAATTATTGAATATAATGAGAATGATAACCCAGAGAATAAAGTTACCAAATCAGATTTTAACCAAAAAAGAATCTTTGAGTAGATTCGCTGTAACTGTAGTATTTTGTCTTAAATATAATGCAGTTATAGCATAGGGTAGGATTAAGTAGGCTTATGCTTTTTCTTCTCATACTTCTTAACAAGGTTTTGTAAAGTAACACAAACAGACATTGCCCTCTCCAGAAAGTGACGTGTATAAACAAACATGTGAAGCAACCAACACCTCAAAGCTTCACTCGATAATCTCGGGGCCTCAGTCTCAGGCCACGACTGACGGCTTCCTGTCCAGAGGTAGAGGTATATATATATAAAAAAAGTAAAAAGGAAATAAAATAAATAAAAAGAAAGATAACGTTATATACCATTCGGCAACTACGGTGTGGATTAGCTGAGTTTTGAGCATTAGAAAGGGGCAAATCTTACTATAATATTTGAAATTTCTTTAATAGGTAAAGAAATGCGAATGTGTTTCGATTTGCATCCACTATAGTTTCTCTGACTCATGAAGCAATAAGAATATAAATAATTGGCAACTGATCGGCAGGAATACCACTATCTATAAGGTTTCAAAGCATTGTACCATAATGCTACGTTTATTGTCGTTTTCGTTCATTCGTTTTAATGCCGATACTTTTTGGGGAGAGTGTACATATATGGTAATTACAGGAAAAACGGAGCTCTGGAAACACGTTCTTCCACCTTCACTGCTAGTTTAGCACTGGCAGGAGGTGGGTGGCTGGACTATGGCCAAGCCCAAACTCCCTGCCAGCCCAAACAACCATGTTATGGGGCACGCAATTTTAAAAACTGCATTGTCAAGAATTCTCGTCACCCGCGATTTAAGGGTTAAATGGAATATGTTTTTTAACGTTATGGCATAGGCAGACATATGGCATGGCTCCATTCTTCTCTGATTATCTAACCTTCCATTGGTATACCTTGAACAGGGAAAGATAATTGTACACATTTGTAGTTTCACAGTCAACTGTCTTGTACATTTATATACTCCATCTTACTTGTTGCTGATTCTATGGTCAATAGTGTCGTGAATTAGGCAAACTGGAGTCACCATTAAGCTTGACTGGGATTGGAAGATTGTTATTTATGAACTTCCTAGTACAACTTTTACTTGTTCTCGAGAGTGTAAAAACCAAACTCCTCATGAGACAGAAAAGAACATTGTGTCATGTGTACAACACGTGGAGTAGTGACCTGAACCATGTGTGTCAGGGTATGAGTCATCTCATTGGCGACCCTGCTTTCTATGTTATCTGCTTGACAACCCTGTATCTTAATCCTGCATCATGTTAGTAGTTTGGTCAACCCCCACGGTAAATTTACATATTCCTAGGCTTTGTGTGTCAGACATATTGTATTTAGTTTAGGTTACCTATTTAACTACTTTCAGCAAGAAATATATAATGAACCAGACTGGCTCGACTTGGTCACATCTTTTACCCTAATTCCCACATCCCTGTGGGCTTTCAATTTTCTCAGGGATCGAATAAAAGGACTGTTGGTCCTCAATCCTCATTCACTCAGTCACTTCTCAGCGAGCCACTCACCCACACACTTCTCCAGTCTGATTGTGAGTCTTATTGACTCATCCCTCCTAAAATGCATGTGTTGGTACATAGCAGGTATTGTGTCCTGTGGTAGAGTTATAAAAAGAGCGTTGTCACGAGTCGATGATTGACTCGTGACATAATAATAATAATGATATTTCGTAAGCATAGAGAATAGGGCTTATTAAACCAGGCGGAAGTTTCCACTGGTAAGTTAGTTAGTTTTATCGTATGTGGGTGGAGGAGGTACAAGGCAGTAGGTTATGATAGCACCGACGCGTCCCTCTGTAACCGTCGTTTCGTTCGTAGTCTCACGCTCGTATTGTCGAGGAAATTAATCATGTCGGGACAGTTAATTCCTTAAATTGCATATGATCGTGAAGTGGGGAAATCATAGGGAATTATTTATACGATGTTAATTAATATTGCATGTATAACTAATGTGTATATATTATAGGATGTCAAGTTAGTAAGTATAGGTAGGCCTTCGAACGAGTTTGTATGGCGCCAGTGATATCGATCGCAGACGCGCCGTTGCTCTGTGGATACGGCCCAAGCCAGTCAGCCAGCCAGCCAGTTTGAATTCAGTTTGGCCTACACCACGCGAGTGTTAATACACGTATACCTCGTCCTTGCTCTCTTATCTCGACCTTTGTCTCTCGTGACGAAGAGATGACCAAAAGCTGAATAATTCGGTAAGACTACCAGTATTCCCAAAGCTTCATAGTTATATTATTAATTGATTACAACAGACAATTGATTGATAAATAAGGTAGGAGGGGAGCCGGTCTCTCTCGTTGAGGACGGTAGAAGGACTTGCCGTAGAGTCTCTCGTACCTATGGTAAGTAATGAGTGATACGTTGTGTAATGACATTGAAAATTGAAAGAGGTGTAGGACATAATCTTTAACTGAAATCTAGGAAGCGATCTTCAGATTTTATATTCCAAACTCGACAGTGTTAGTTTGCATTTAAATATTAATTAAAGTAATTGAGTAGGAAGATCTTGAAATAGCACCTAATAAATAATTAATCACAGTGTTAGACTTGTTTAATCATACTAGTTAACATAAAGCTAGGATTATCGTAAGAAAAATCGACTGGAGAACAATCGAAAGAAAAATTATACAAGACCATTACGAGACCGTTGAAAGAAAAATAGTGCCGTGATTATCGATTTATTGCGATACTAGCTAGCTATTTTTGTTTGTGTGCAAGTGTATGCATGTGGTAATAATTTATTAATTGTTTAAATAATTTTATTGTTGGTGCACGACTGAGATTAATAAATATAGTAAAGTAATTGTAAATTGGTTGTTTTCGTACACCTTTACAATTCTGCTAATACGGTATAAGTGAATATATATCGAACGTACCCATATAAAATAAATTTATGTTTGACTTAAGTTGGGATAAAAGGGGATAATTAACCTCTGCTGACGATCGTTGAAGCCAACACAACGAAAGTCCAAGATAAGTCTGGGTAAGGTAAGAATTAACAGTAAGTAATTTCTACATCATAATTAATTAAATAATAAAAATCTTAATTTCCCGTCACAAGCATGGTCATACTTGACTATGTATCTTATAGGTAGGCCTATTACTTACTACCTTTATGTTTTGTGTGTTGTATGTGAATAATGTAGATAACATGTTTAATCCTTAAACCGTGGGTGACGACATAAGTCGACAGCGCAGTTTTAAATTTGAGTGGCCCCTGACAT
Organism: Petrolisthes cinctipes; assembly: GCA_033782935.1. Classification (NCBI taxonomy): domain Eukaryota; kingdom Metazoa; phylum Arthropoda; class Malacostraca; order Decapoda; family Porcellanidae; genus Petrolisthes; species Petrolisthes cinctipes. The sequence continues at coordinate 21,828 of JAWQEG010002454.1, forward strand.
GCTTGATGAGGCTCAAACAGAGGGAGTGTGTGCTTAGGCACTCCCCCGTGTAACACTAGCCACTGGCAGCCAGTGAAGGAATAGCTGTGAGCGTGTGAGGATGTATTTTCAGCACTCCGCTTTTGTGCTAATAACCATATATGTACATAAAACCGACAGTGACGTTACATTTCTTATTCTTTTTTATCAAACTATGTGATTCTGACACATTTTATGACAAAATCAGAGTGTGAAAATGTACTTAGTATTGTAAGGAGAGTGTAAAAGTGTGCTTTGAGCTGTGGTCATTCTGAGCTGGCTAATTTACTCTTCACTAGTACAGTTGAGCAAGTAGAAAGTGCAAGAAAAATATGGCTGTATATGGCAACATCTTTACCACCACTCAAAGTTTAGCCAATCATGTTCCACCTTACATTGGCTCTGGCTTCCCAGGGATTCATTCATAAAGATAAAAGGGTTTACTACAAAGAACTGCCAGATGTTGCCATATACAGCCATATTTGTCTTGCACTTTCTACTTGCTCAACTATACATCAGGAAGCAGCTAAAATGTTTGTACTTCCATATGATGTATCATTTATTCATGTAGCATAAATGGTTTACACACTATTAGCTGGCAAATGTGTTGTTTATGTTGTGAGTGCGAGGCGTAAAAAAGGCCTGGGTGAGAGAGTGCACCCGAGAAGGCTCGCGTTTAGAGGGTTAACTATAGTCCTTGCGCTCCAAGGAATACGTTCTGGGTGTGGCAGACTTTGTGTTTTACCACTAGCCATACTGCCAAATGAACCTTAGTACATGCCTCTCTCACTCGTATTTTCCATCTGTGTGCTATTTGAAATTTTCTTTTTATATTTTGTATATAGTAAAAGAAGCTGTACATATAGTACAATGAATTTCTGTTTTTCGGATTATAACAACGATTTGAATAAATTCTACGACACCTGGCAGTGCTGAGCTATTTCCCCATGTTGCCACGCCGAGGCCATACTGGGTCATTGACTCATTTCCAGCCTGACCACCATCCGATGTATGGTGATCAAATTGGCAACGTTGCACTCAGGGGAATTCCAATTCTGCCCCACTCAGAACGGACTACTTGAAGCGTAAGGACTATAGTGATTCATATTCCCACTCAGACAATCCTTGTTATTAAATAAACCAGTATTCACCACTTAAAGCCATACAATTTCATACTAGACTTTGTCACTTGCGCGCTGGTTTCACGGATTAATTAATATCGTCCAAGGGTAAGAACGTAACCTACTTGTAGTGATAATTGCAAAATTTTAATCCTCACTTGGAATCATGGGTGCTATGTTACACACACACACACACACTCTCTCTCTCTAGTACACACACCTTTCCTGTAGAATCCTCCTTCCTTCTCCATGATGCTTTGATTAAAACTGGCTGTGTCAGTGATCGGTGTTCCTTTCGACTTCATGGACGTAAATTCCGTAATATGTTGAACCTGGAAGCATCAATTTCTCATCATTATCACCAAGGCCGCCTCCAACATCTCTATTATCATCACTTGCATTATGTTGCCACAGGATTCTTACATATTATAATTTGATTTCATTTAACTTGGTAAAACTAACATTGCGATTCCAAATACATGATAACATTTAATGCTGCCTCACCCTTAACCATTACTTCAATTATTGTTTCAATGTCATATTTACTTACTTAATTACTTAGTGACTTAATCATGGAACAGTACAAGTAGACTGAGAACATACCTAACAGCAGCACTTGTCGCATTGAAGAAATATTTTACATAGAAAAGGTGTTGACAACATTTTAGAACCTATTAAGTAATGGAGCTTTATTATGCGAGATAACATTCCTTTGTCAATGTTCTCTACAAAATTTAATAAAGGAATAGTAAATAGATAAAGGCATATTAATAACGGTAGCTTGATAAAAGAATAATTGATAATGGAATAATGTATAAATAATTGGCTTGCTGGAAAAAAAAAATGCATTTTACCGAGCTTGGCAATACCGACCATGTAATCCATTGAGGTTACAAGAGGACGCTACTTTTACTGTTAGATGTAAAGGTCACTGATATGGGCTGTGGTTTCAAAATGGATGATATTGATAAATTAGCGTACATAGATAACAGGAAAAAAGATTCGGTAACTCATTGTCAACTGTGAAGTATATCATGGGTAATACAGTATAGGAAAACCGAAAGTGAGGAGGTGACTATCGTTCATCTGGAGGAGCTGTATTAGTGTTACCAGGTACAGCTTTTGAAAGAAAAAATAGTGTGTTTAAATAAACTTTTTGAAAAACTATGATTTGCCAATTTTAAGATTAAAAAACATTTGTGTTCTTAGGTAGGCGAGATAATTATTGGCAAAGTGGAAGCTACTAAGTACTCCAAACTGTGACGCACAACAGCATGTATACTGATGGAGTTGGTTTTGTGACATAGGTCAGATCACCGTTAGAAGGACATCAGTATAGCAACCGAATCTGCCCATAACATATGCGCTCCCATTCCACAGTATAGGTGGCGTTTGCTGATGCTCCTACTCACGTTCTGCATTTGCTGTGTGCCTAGGTTAGTACCCAGGAATTTATCGAGGAGGTGGAGCTGTGTCATGAAGTCAGCCTTGAGGTCCTCGTAGAAGATAAGATGAAGGTTCGGATGGGACCTCCTCCTCCACGCCTGGTGCACGTGTGGCCAATATGGTCCAAATAACACTAAGGGAGAGAAGATTATATGATATTGTGGTGCGCATACACATACACACACACACATACTCATACACATTATTATTATTATTATGTTTATTGACCACAGCTACAAGTTATGTAACATATAAATCTAGTTAATAAAGAGAAATTTTAAACATTGTCTCAACGACTGCAGTCCATAAAAAAATGACCAATTGTAAAAGAAAAACTCAAATTAAACCACAAGATTTTAAAACGTTAAAACAAAAACTAATATTGATAAAACTGTAAAACGTACACAGATATTAAATCTTAAACAATATTATAGCTGAAATCTAGTAAAATTAATACAATATATAAACAAATAAAACTAAAAGAAAGCTATATAAAAGAGACACCATACATGATATCAAATGACAATTTTACAATAACATACAATAAAGAAACATTTCATTAAAAAGACAAAATTGAACATAAAATGCTAATAGCTAAAGAACGAACGAAAACATTGATCATACCGAAATAAGTTATAAAACTTTCCTTAAACGATCAGCATACAACATCAGGACTCTAAGTTAGGGTTTCAAACACATCAAGAATTTTATATATTATACAACATCTTTCGTTATCATCATATTTATCTGAGAATAGGTCTTGGATATTAACAAAGTTATACATTTCTCTCAGATGTTGGGTGAAAATGCAGTGTTGTGTTACATGGCTTTCTGTTTGTATTTCCCCACAGGGGCAAAGTCTTCTAATGGCAATCTTCCCCGACCCCTTCTGTTCCACCTTCCCACCTCTACTGCGAGGGAATGGGCCGACACACGGAACCTCGTGAACGCAGCACGGTGGTGTTCATTTACATGCTTCTTTCCCGTGTATACTGAGTGAACAGAGAGGTCGGGGTTAATTTCTCTATATGTTATACGCTTTGATGAAATTGAATTTAAAATACCAACTTTTAACTCGGTGACTCCCTCTTCTATGTCATCATGTACAACATGTAACAAGTTATCTCTATAAGTTCGGGTCTGATAATCATGATTCATGGCAATCTTTAAAGATAATGCAAGTGGCTCATCCTCCATTCTCAGTCTTTCCCTCCACATCTTAGAAAAGAAGTGCCTCTGCCTGCTCCTAACTAATGCATATAAGGGTGGATAACCAGTCTCCAGATAGCAAACATCATTACATGTTGTAAATCTCACATCTAGTAAACACTTAAGTGACCAATTGTACAGTTTTATTACCGGCCTTAGATCCGCATTCAGACATGACTCACAGCCGTATAAAATAGCTGACATTAAACACGCATCAAACACACGTTTTTTTTCTTTGAAAAGGGATATCGTTATTCTTTTTAAAAAAAGAGATAAATTTCATAACATGACCCATCTTAGAATCGGCATGAGCCCTGACTGACGCCGAGACCGATCCATCAGCAGTGAAGTACACCGTTCAACCACCAACCAGTCGATATGTATAGACTCGTTGTCCTCTGGAGTGCCGTGTAGTACAAAGAATTTTGTCTTAGAGGCGTTCACCTTCATACCGTACTCCTCGCAAAATAGCTTCATGAGCGAAAGCTTCCTAATCATTCTTTCACGCGTTGTTGACAGCAATACAGAGTCATCCATGAGTATCAGGATGTGTAACCATTTAAAAAACCCGTCATCCTCACAGTTGTTTTCTTTCGCTAATTTAATCAAATCATTGACATAAATCACAAAAAGTAGGCAGGATGTAGGAGAATCTTGGCGAACCCCCAAGGTGGTAGCAAACACTGCGGTACCGATGACACTTTCGGTCACACTGTACATGGCTCCAATAGCACCCAACATCACCAATCGTACGCTTGGCTAAAATCAATAAAAGTAACAAATAACTTTTTCTTCTTCTTTCTGGCTAAATCAGTTAAAATACGCAGCGTCACAACGTGCTCCAAACAACCACGTCCTCTTTGTGCCCCCGCTTGTTCCCGATACGGCGTAAACCAGCGTTCTAACCTCGAACACAACATCATGTCATATAATTTGGAGATGCTATTTATAACACTATTGCCCCTATAGTTTCTTGCATCTTTCCTATCACCTTTCTAATGTTTGGTGAAAACTTTAGCCCTAGTCCAGGATATAGGATACTGTGCTGTAGTAAAGACCATATTAAACAGTGATACGATGAGCATTAACCAGTGTGAAGGTAACAACTTCAAAACTCCAGGTGCAATGCCATCCGGACCGCAAGCTTTGTCTGCTTTGATTTTATCAACCTGAGCACTGACCTCGCTAAGGGTGATCGGATCATCTAAAACAGGAATCGAAACCGACGACTCCCTACATTCGTCAGTGAGATTATTTCTGGCAACGCCCATTAATTCTTCATAGAAATTCTTAAATTCTTCATCAGTAGGCCTGACACCTGTATCGGTATCTTCCTGCAAACAGCCTTTCCAATTAATGGCCTGCCACACCCTTCTATCGTTCCTGTCCTGGAGCAGCCTGTCCCAGCGAGCAAGGTTGCTGTCACTATGAATACCGACTCGACCCTCTTCCCTCACTTCACGGCTGTTACTCGCACACTCATACAAAACATTGGAAATATTTTGGGCAAAGTTGTTTACATCATTTACATTATCATAATTAGATACATCAAGACTACTCACATTTACAAGGAATATATCATTAATAACTTGAGAAAACTTAATGGGTCTGCGCACCAGAAGATCACGCTCTTCACTACTGATCAGTGACGCATGGCCGCCAAGGTGACAAGCTCTCTTGTACAAACAGTCTATACTAATAGGTGGAACTTTAACATCAATACTGATTGAAGCATGATCCGATGGCAAGCTTTCCATATTATGTACTCGAAAGGACTTGACTTTACTGATAGCTTCACATGACACCAAACACACATCAAGTTCCGAAACCCAACTTCCACCTTTCCGATACATTTTTTCACTTCTGAAATAATTAGTTTGTGTTTTTTAAGATTATTTAAATCCAGTAATTTGTTGTCTATACATATTGTGGATAACACGTACGCATTATCGTTAGGAATGTTCGCACAGTCAGGAAGAATAGGGTACTCGTAGGAGTGAGCATTCGGTATTTCACTTAGGGCGGGTAGCTCACGAACATATTTACCAAACTTATAGTTCAGATCGCCCATAATTATATACTGACAGTCACCATCACTGACCCTCTCTTGAATAGCTGCAAACGACTGCCGTGAAAAATATTCAGAATCATGTGGCGGAATATAACAAAAACCAAACATTACGTTATGAACACATCGGAGCTTTAGCCATATCTGATCATTAGTACTGCAATCAATGTTAGTTACGTGATTTGCTAAGTAGTTCTTCACCATGACAACCACTCCTCCTCTGTGGGAAGAAACACTGTTCACACGTCTATAGGTTACATATCCAGGCAAGTTTACTGTCAGTTGTGTTTTCGGTTCATAATAATAATATCATAATCCAATAGGAGTGTCTGCTCAAGTGATTTTTCCAACTTAGTTTTCACTGCATTGATATTCCACGCCATAACTCTTAAAAAATTTCTCATCTTGTCGCTGTGGTCTTCCTAAAAAGACATCAAGTTGAATTTGTCAATTACTTCTCTATCTTTATAAAATTGGCGTTCCTTGTAATAAATGTAGATGTTACAACCGGCATTCTCTGGTTTTTCTTTCTCAGTTTTTTTCTGCGTCCTTTAACCGTTTCCAGTCCTCCCTTACGGCTGGATGCGTATCCTTTACAAAAATCCGCTCGGATGTCTCGCCGGCCTCATTCAGGCGTTTGGCTCGTTCCAGTACGGCGTCACGGTCCTCTCTAGAAGCCACTGTGACCAGAATGGGTCGGCGCCGCCCTCCTGCTCTCCCCACCTTTACGCCCACAGATGAGCCAATCGTTGTCCACACCTTCTGAATTTTAGCATCATCCGTAGTAGCGCCTTCCAGACTTTCTTGTTCTTCAGGAATACCGAGTAATACCAGGTTGAATTCCCTTGCTTTCCGGTCTATGTCCTCTAGGAATCTCTGTTGTCTTGCGATGATCTCCTGCTGCTTAGTCACTTGGTCTTGCAAATCTCGTACTTGCCGATTAATGGCGCTATCTGGAGATGTGAGAGCCTTCTTTATGTCTGCAACTTCGGCAATCAGAGCTGTCAACTGTGTCACTACTGCCAGGTTTGCATCATCAGGTTCTGGTGCGGACAGTATACCCTGTATTAACTCATCCTTACGAATTGAATGTAATTGGTGCTGTGACAGCTTTCTAAGTTCAGCTAGCGGTCTCATAGGCATAATGAACAGGAGGAAGAACTCAAGGTCGTCAGAAAACTTTAGTGCGCATGCACAGAACTGGGCCGTCGGGTCAAGGGAGGTGTTAGCCTGGGATACCAACTTTTAAGGCTAAATTTCGGCAGAGTCCGACACCCTTCATGCACCCGGACTGGACCAATGTTCTCTTACTGTGTTCATGCGCAGCTTCTCTTTCTGTAGCGCTCCGGGGGATCTCTTGTTTAGCGAAAAATAGATTTTAACTCAGAGCCAGTCCCCGGTAGGTGTTTACAAGTCCGCCATATTGGCCACATACAAAGGAGTGGCAGGTAGTCACACACACGGGATAGGTCAGGTCACAGGTAGAAAGGGTTTGCCCATGGATGGATTATCACTCACCTCACCTCAGGTAGATCAGGTGTGTAGACACAGACATACAGGCAGCTGCACCCACAAAGAACATTCTAGAATACCTGGGTAAGCCACGCCTCCCAACTCAGACCATTGGCTAGGCCTAGATTTAATTACTTTGATTACTAGCTCCGCCCACTGTCTTACTATATAAATTGGGACAGACAACCGAGGAAAATTAAAATAAACATGGCAGCAACCTGGTTGAGCCCAGGAACTTGTACACTACTACTATGTTTCTATTTCCTTACTAACCTCTAGTGATATCTATCACACATTCTTTGTTTTTTCCTCTTTACTCCCACCACCATTGCCATTGGAAAGAACAGAACAACTCCAGCAGCAGACTAAGACAGGACCCAAGAAGACAAGCCAACCGGCTCACATTCACCAACTCATACTAGAAGACTAGCCAACCGGCTCACACTCACCAACTCATACTCCTCCTCTATGAGTAATACCTTGTTCCAGTTACTGTGTACCTATTCTGTACTTGTATGTGCTTCACCCATCACCAATAAACACGTGTTGATTTTGTGGAGTTTGGTATACCCTGCTGCATACTGAGATAAAGAATACTACAATATCTGCTTTGTGAGTATGTGTTGCATGTTTATTTTTATGAATTACTTAACTACCCCATGATATTCTCTCTCTCTCTCTCTTTTATTCTTTAGCTCAATATCACTGTCATACGTTTTTTTTTCACCATTCTTGTATTGTCAATTCTTTCCATATGAGCATGCCATCTCAGAACACTTTCCTCTGCTCTTTGATCAAGTGCTTTACTCACTCCACATCTTTCACAGAGTTCAGTATTTCTTACCATGTCAGTTCTCAGGATTCTACTCACATTTTTCAGAATATCCATCTCTTCTGCTCTTACTCTTGATTTCTAGTACTAAGGGGGTCGTACAGTGTTGGAGCAACTAATGCCTACAAACTATTTCAAGCAACAAACTAACATTATTTTAGTTAATCAATCCAGTTTCCTGGCATACTTTGGAGGAATAAAGGTGTTCAAATGTACCACAAGTATATTACCCCCTTATTTTATGCGACTATTTTATTTTATTTTACAACCAAATGAGAAAGTAGATTTTAATACTTCTTCATGCAATCCTCTTGTAGCCACTGTTCTTACCACTCTAGTTCATATCAGAGCTGCCATTGTGCCTACTATTTCTCTGCTCTAGGTTACTCAATTTTCCACTTCTTTTCCACATTTTTTCCCTCTTCTTAATTATTACTCCAATGTACAGTCGCGAGCTGATTGTACGGAAACAAGAGCGCTCACACCTTGGGGTCGCTTTTACCCCCATGGATTATGGTTCAGGGGAAGTGAGAGAGGTAGAAAGAAAGGAAGGTTATGGTAGGAGGGAGGAAGTACTCATATAGCCATCTTCACATTGTCTTAGCCATTATAAACCTTTTGGTTTACAGTCGTGTGTTTAGTCTTAAATCTTATGACACTATAAATTGCTTCGTCTCTTATTTTAAGACAAATAGAAATCAAAACCCTTTATCAATTATATTTTAGACTTTATGATTAAATAATTCACCCAATAGCAAACTGAAATCTTCAGAATACCGTAATATCTGGCAGTCACCTACCACCTTCCAACTCAGACCGCCATGGTCGTTGGCACTCCTCCCCTCCCCCCCCCTCATGCTATTCCTTCCATAACCTCTCCCCTCCCATCCTCTCTCTCACTCCCCCCATAACTCCATATATATAATAGTCATAAACTGCTATAATCAGTTGTTCATCATCATACTCACTCTGGTCGTTGATAAACTCCTTGGCAAACTTTTCAAAAGACCCCTTGTAGTCATAGAGACGAACTATCCTTACGTAATGGTAAAAGGACACAACAGTGTCCTTGGGGTTCCTCAGGACGTAGATAACCTGCAGAAACATTGGGTAAGATTCTCTCCTATAAAAAAGGTTACTCGTATGTTGCATAAAGTCGCCTGGTGTTACCCTAACATTGTTATTCACAGAATGTTGCTAGTTCTTGCACATGGGTTAAAGGATAAATATTTTCAATTTCAGAAGGATAGTTTCCTAAGGTTAGGCAGAGGAAAGTACATTTTCCCTCAGCTATTGATGAAAGGTCATCAATATAATTACTCAGAAATTTTTGTCAAGGTGTAATTTGTTTTATATTCTTATGGTGAACGTATTACATATTAAGGGCGAGGATTATTACTACTTATGAGGTAATCCTTATGGTTAGCAACAAGTGATTAGATGTGGGAGTGATCCAGAACTGGATCTGGATCCAGTTTATCTTTCATCAAGGTAAACTATAAGTGATAATACCTAAATGAGGATGACATGCTTTTCCCTTACACTCTCAAAGTATTTTGGGGATGATTCACTGTTCAACCATAATGGACGTTTGAGGTGCAAAAAGATTTATTACTTGTACACTCGCCAGCACTGCCGCGTGGACAGGGGCTCACACATATTCAGAGATGTAGCACCACTGTGATTATGTAGCTCGAAATAATAGACATGTGTGAGATGAAGTATCCTCGATACACGAGCACATTAAGTGAACTTTGTTGCGAAAGGAACTGAATCACTTAAATTTCTTAAACATGCGAGCCCCTGTACAACGCGGCAGTGCTGGCGACTGTACATGAATAATTAAAACCAAGTAGGCTAGGTTTAAGTTCACTGATTTTGAATAAGATTATACCGTTCTAAATGATGTATAAGAAAACATATATGCAATATACTGTACACAAATTTGTTTATTGGTTTGTTCCAGATTACGGATGATTGTGAACACTCTTTACTTACAAGGTTTGACGGGTCCCATACTGCCCTACTTTTCAATTTTCGTGGCTACAAATGTCTTTTATGTTTTCTATATCCTGCATACGATTTATAACGCCTCCCTTGGTATAATTACAGCTGTAGTAATTAGAAAGCACCTTTATGTCTGGTTGTCGTGACATTTGGGTTTGTGGGCTGTAATTCACGTTTACTCTGATACGGATTAAATCTTGTGACGAGTCGCAAAAAACAAAAATAAATAAGGTTCGGGGCAGTGAATAGTACACAATCAGCCTTCAGTCTTTACTTCCATAAATGATGTATCCTGTGCACATAGAATACAAGCAGAATTAGAGTCTGAAGACCATCAATTAATTTTGTAAGAAGGAAGATCATGGCAAAACTTACCTTGGTCTTGTCGAGGAAATCTAGTGGCATGAGTTCGAAGGCATAGTGGCACTTCATTATTCTGGGCCCCGGCATCACTTCCAGCATCTGCAGCGCGAAACCGTCCTCCTTACTCTTGCCAGGACACATTTTGCCCAATATCTTGATAATGGAATCCAATCCTAACTCATCGTAATTCACCACATCCATCAGCATGTCCGAACTGCCCCGTCCCCAGAGAATAGAAGAAATACATGCTTCACTTTTATAATTATGTGCAACGTTGCACAAAAGTACATTCCCTCAACTAGCCACAATATTGACTCTAGTAATAGTATACCTGCTACCTCAGTGAGGCCATGGCCACAGGGACGGCAAAGCTTTATAGTTTCATCAGATCTTCATGTGGCAGGAGAGTGAAATTACTTACCACAGTCCATCCAAAACAAACAAGAACTACACCAAAAATGAATTTCCGGGTGCTCTTGTTGGATCACCATCACCTAAAGGTCCAAACGAATTGCCTGGTGTGCTTATGGGCAGTGTGTCCCGCTAGAGTGAGGAAGCACTGTCACGACAAGTTTAAGGCCAAGATAACAAGATGAGAACCTCCTTTTGGTAAATTGGAAGGATACTGATTCCTCCAAACTATGTCAGATAATAATACCCATCAGTCTTACCAATAAAGAATCTATTTCGTGACATAGAGGATTCAATAGCTCTCAAATTAACCGTCAATAATATCTCCCCTTCATCTATCTTAAGTCCATGAAGATCTACACCTACTATGCAAAAAACCTTGAAATAATTACAAACTGGAGAGCTTAATGACATAACTAGAGAATTTCGGTTGGTATATTATAGGTCTAAGCGAGGTCCACAAAAAGAAGGATAATTTGTTCAGCTCCAAGACAAAAACCAATTTCTATTAAGAAGGTAGGAAAAAAAAAAAACTAACTAGTGGTGTTGGATTTCTAGTTAGCATTCTGGCAGACTACATTGTTAACTTCAGTAGTTTGTCAGACAGAGTAACATCGATATTTATGAAACTTTGAAAAAAACCCTCATACATTCATACAAGTATATGCACCCACTTTTCAGAGCTGAAGTGAAAGAATGGAAGCAGTCTATGACGACATATCCCAGATAATGGAAACAGAAAAGACCTCATTTACAATAATCATATCTAACACCAAGTATGTAGTACCGTACCACATAATGGTATGTGGTACTACGTACGTAACTGTAGCAATTGTTGTTGTTGATATTCTTCCAAAGCCAGTGCTGTGAGCCCAAGTCCACGTTACCACAAGAGCTACAAGTGGGGCCGAACCTTTCAGGAGACCAGTCCTGAAGGGACCATAAAGGGGGAGGGAGTTTAGACTGCTGCATGCAAAGAGATAATGCATCCCCGTGTGCTGGCCGTCCACACAACAGGTTGCAGTACACCTCACGTGGACCATGTGGGCAGATCTCGTCAAATCCACTAGAAAGTGACCAGATCCTACAACAATCTTTATTCTAGCCCTGTTGTGGATGGCTAGCATTCACGGAGAATAAAGTCAGCCTAGTTTGTAATAGCATGAGTTAGTATATGGCTATCCATAGTTGCATTTGATTCATATCGTGTTAGATACATCGTCAAAGCATGAAAGGTGTGGATGTAAGGATACAGCATTGTTAAGGGGGCAGTACAGGTAAATCTGGAGCATTGATTCCTCCTAATTATTCCAAGTAACGGGCCACCTTTATTTTTGTGAAACGTGTCCTTAAGGGGTTCTCATATCTCCAAACACTGCTACTAAACATAACCCCTACTCGTGCATTTTAATAGTCTTTCTTCCTGGCATAGTTTTGAGGAATCAGCAGTCCTCCAATTTGACTCCAGGTATTGCCTGAAGTAATGCGGTCAGTACTTTAAGAATTTGGGTGTCCCTTCGGACCCGAGCTTTCCCCCTTTCAACTGAACTCTTCACCTGTCACTTCCTTCTGTTTCCTTCGTGCTTGCTGTTCCATCTCCCTCGTCCTACAGTGTTGTCCAGGCCAAAGGGGGTCTTATTTTTCCCTGTTCAATTCATTTGTCCTTGAGAAATGGGTTATCTGAACGGATGTACCCCCACTGATTAAATGGATAAAATACCAACAGCCACTATGGCAAGTAAGCCTATGACTATTAGGGCTCAATTTATGCAAAATGTCAATTCATGAGTGAGTTTACATGCTTTTATATTTTGATAGAATATTTTTCAATAGGCACTATGCATCCAATCCTTACCTAATTTCTAGCGATCTATTCCATATCCCCTCTTCGGCGTGTGGGTTGGTGAGGTCTGGGTTGTTCATCATAGTCCAAACAGTTTCCTGCACCCACGTTGAGCCGCATTTGGGGTAGCCCATTACAACCACGTCTTCCGTACGAAACTGAAAATGCAGCACTATCAGAAAAATAGGGACTGAGGCTTACAGCAGTACATGAACTTTATTATATTAGATTATGATTAATGCAGTAAGTAATTCGTTAGTATATGTTCAAAGTAACATAGAAAGTCATCATACAAATAAAACCACTGACTTCAATTGCAATAAAACGTCACTATTACAGATGGAACATAACTTAAACTATTGGCCAATGAATGCACCCAGTATTGGTGTGACGTAATTATAAGACAATGTTTGCACCAAAGATCTGCACATTCTATTATTTTCCTAAAATACTTACCTCTATTTGCATAACACGTTTGGAAGCAGAACTCGAAATATATATAGATGTATACAAGTGTTCGCCACTCAGTGAAGTAAATCTAATCATTCTTTAAACTCTGCACCCCTAGAGTTTCGATCTGTGAACTGGCACCAATTTCACCAGCAGTGATATTAAACTTTACTGTATCTAATTGTAGACTATGTCACCAAGGCAAATTGAATGGTGGAAGCTCGTATCCGTCTGTCAGATGTGACCTAGGACCAATAGAACACTATTTTATTAGTCATAATGTGACCTACAGAAGTCAGCTGACTATATAGGCTGAGTCCATGAAATTCACAGCTCTCTCTTACAAACACATTTCAATTAACCTAGTAAAGAGCATATCATAAAATAAGTGTGAAATTTGTCTTGGAGCGATTGAAAAAAACCCATGGATCATGGAAGTATATAGAATGTGGTGTAAGTTGTCTCGGGGTGTGTCAAGGTAGAAAATAGACCATGAACAATTAAAGAAAACTTACGAACCATGAACAGTAAAGAAACTATGACTCACAGGCCGAAATATGGACCATAAATCGCAAAGAAAATACCGACTATCAACCTTTTATAAATAATGTCCCATAACCTGTAAGAACAACTGTAAAGAAGACGTAAGGCATAAAGATCTAAATACAAGTAACCAGTGCATAATGTTCACTGAATACTATAGTCTCTAGCCCACCTAAGTCGAAGCCCGAGATCTGAAGCAGGCAGTTTCTGAATGGCAGCCCTCCCAAACCATCACGAGGACACACACATTTCCAATCAATGGAGATTTTGGGTGGGCTGTCGTCCAGAAACCCCCTGCTTTAGATCTCGGGCTTCGACACAGGTGGTATAGAGACTATGGTATCCGAGTGTACTGTACAGTCGGCGGCAAAAGTACTGTCGCCTCACCTGCTTCACCGAGACACGCGATGTTCATAGACTCGAGATTATCAAGTGTAGAAAACGTGCATATTTCTCGAGTCCATGAACACTACGCGTCTCGGTGAAGCAGGTGATGCAACAGGACTTTTGCCGCCTACTGTACACTCGCAATCCACAATCCGTAGCCCACCTGAGTCGAAGCCCGAGATCTAGAGCATGTGGTTTCTGGGCGACAGCCCACCCAAAGCCTCTATTGGTTCGAAAATGTGTGTGGTCTCATGATGGTTTGGGTGGGTTGTCGTCCAGAAATCGCCTGCTTCAGATTTCGGGCTTCGACTCAGGTGAGCTAGAGATTGTGGATTGCGAGTGTACAGCCACGGCTGATAGTGCTGGATCAGGGTCCAAGGAGTGTTGGATAGCAACTGAACAGAGTTCGAACAAGTGAATTTTCAAACCATTCTCAACGTTGAAAGAGGTTTAGTAGACTCAGTTTTTCGAACTCGGTTCAGTTGCTCTCCAACACTCCTTGGACCCTGGTCCAACACTATCAGCCATGGCTGTACTATCATAGACTTGTCCGATGATTTGAAATAACTCGTGAAACTTAATGAAAATCCCACCACAGTAATGTTCGTGTCCAATATGGTTAACCCTGTACCATATGTTTTCACCAAATTTCACGACACGAGTTTTGTCTTTGATAGTACCATCAGCAGTTAATATAGGAAGACAAAACAAAAATTGAATAACTAACCTAGCACACGTGGAACTGTACACAAACACTTTGAACTGTACACAAACATTGAACTGTACACAAACACTTGTAACCGTATTTACCTGGAACTATACACACCTGGAACTGTTGGAGCTTGTCTAAGAAGAACGGTGACACTCCCGGATAGATCCAACCCTCTGGTAGGATGCGGACGACCCCCTGTTTGTATTCCTGTAGGTCCTTCCCCACCCTTTCCTTCCACTCTTCGCTTACCTCCTGCACCACCTGCCCCGTCAATAGCTTCCTGGCCATGCTTTTTTTTTTCTGTAACTGCTCCTATTGTGGTGACATTATGACTACATATGAGGCTATGTGGTGATTTGGGATAGTATGTGGTGGTATGTGATAATGTGTGGCAGTATGTGATAATATTAATAATTAAGGTAGTAGCCTATGTGAATATGATTTCTATGTTATAGTTGCATATGGAAGTAATGAATGACATGAAGTGGTATAAAGTAGCAAAAGGTTGTCTCTATTATCGGTAACAAGGTCATCCATTGACCTTGCATGCCTGTAATTGTATGAAACATGTGTTGTTGGGCAATACGGCACCACACACGCAGAGAGAGAGAGAGAGAGAGAGAGAGAGAGAGAGAGATTATATACTCAATAGTTAGGGTATTCTAAACAACATACACCAGTAAAGTAATCGGGGAACTTTAGAACTATAAAACCCAGCGGGTCGGCGATCGGAGAAATTTTAAATCTGACCTCAGGACGGAGGTAAATGTGACTCCCCATGTTTTGTTGACGACGGACATAGTGCTAATTTCAAATTTCGTCTGACTGATGCGCACACTCATGTGCGTGTGTGTGTGTGATGAGAATTGATTATCAAGTGGCAAGCCTGGTGCCCGAGAACAATATAATAAATTCCTTGTTAACTATTTTGATACCTTAACATTATCAAGCACGTCACACAGGACACTGCAATCTCAACGACTCCAACTGTATAAGAAAGACGACAGAGTACCACATTTTAAATACATTTATTGATATACTGTATTACTGAAGTTGAGAACTGTTAAAGTATAAGTCACGAAAATCCTCATATGTTCCCTGCTGGAGCCTGAATATGACAAAATTAACGAGATTCCTCAATCCGGATCAGGATTGTCATTACTGATAGAATTCTGATAATTTTCTTTATATACCTAGCATCTATAGTCAAACTGAACCTGTTAAACAGTAACTAACTATAGTTTCTACCTTTCAATTACTCTTACTGGTATCGTATCTCGACGATAAATCTGATTGTGAACACTGATGTCCATGTGTGGTTATTGGCTTGTAAACAGTACAGTAAACAGTGTGTACTTGAGAATAAATGACTATAGCTCCAAGTTAGGTATCTTTCCTGGGGGGTACAGATTTTTGCTCACAGATGTACCGTACCCGAACGTTCCCACGTCCTTCAAAGTCTCTAAACATCGATCTACTTAACTGTAAGATAATTCAGTGTAGTACTATTCCCTGTCGTTGAGATGTTGTTGCTGTGAAGTAGTCACTGGGTACTTGGTGTGTTTTTCATATAATAAATAAATCACAGTTTACTCCTTACTCAAGACGTTTCTTTAACATTATAAAAACATTATAATAACCACTGGATACTAATGTTTCTGCATACTTATGTTTCTGCATACTGTGATCCTCCTTACTCGATTATAGCCATGGTACCAAACAAATTTTTCGTACATTATAATTATGTCGAGAGAGAAGAAAGAAAGATAGATATAAAGTATAGGGAGACCACTCAATAAAATGTAGGAAGAGAAAGTGAGGTACAGGCCTAGGGAGTAGGGAACGGTAGGCAACAAAGAGTTATACAGATTATAGAACTTAGCCACACAGAGCGAGATGAGAGTCCCAGTCACAGCACTATCAGACACTGTTGTCAAGGGAGTACTGTGGGATATATATGCAAAGTCATAGAGAGTGAATCAATTACTCAAGGTGGCACCCGCGCGCCACCTATAGGGGATAACGAAAACGACCTATGTAAACAGAACACCGAGAGGCAAGCGCCGGGACACAACCCACACATAGGCTTTTTTTTTTTTTTTTTTTTTTTTTTTTTTTTTTTTTTTTTTTTTTAATTAATTGCGCCGTAGCGTCAATCAACAGGCAGGCAACAATACATACTGGTAGGCGGGACCCATGAGAATACAATGACTACAACCACACATATACACACACACACACACTCACACACCACACATCACGAAAACATAACAGTATGGAGCACAAGCATACAGACAAATATTTACATTATGACCTACTTAAATCCACCAAAACGAGGGTGGCGTACCAGAAGTTCCTCCAGAACCTGGTGGTTCAGCAGGTGTCGACAAACCACATCAAGTGGCAGGCCCCGGGGCAGCAAGTGTCAGACAGTGGGGCAGGCCAGGCAATAGTGCTCTACAGTGTTAGCACGAGGCGCTCGACACAAGCGACACTCAGTGAAGGGAGGCTCACCCTGCATCCCAGCAACCTGCCACAGTGGACGGTAGCCAAGCCTCAAACGAGCAGAGACTTCATTGTGCCTCCGAACCATGAGGCCTCGACGATGGTAGGAATATTTGTGACGGCAGACAGACTCATAATGTGTGATGGAGATGCTGAAGGGCCTCTCTGCATCCCTGCGTCGCCGTACAAGGAGGAGAGCAGCGGAGCGGACTTTTGAGAGGTAACATGTCAGGGAGAGAGGACGTCCAACACCACGAGGAGGCAGATGGCAGGCTTCCTTTGCGAGTCTGTCAACTGTACCATTGTGACGTAAACCTACATGGGATGGCACCCATAAAAATTTGACAGTCAAGTTACGATGACGCAATAAGGACAAAAACGATAAAATCTGCTGAACAACAGTAGAGTGTGTGGGCTGAACACTAGAGAGAGAATGAAGGGCAGGTCTGGAGTCACAAAAAATGGCAGCATTCACTTCATGTTGACAAACAAGACTAACAGCATCCAGAATGGCATACAGTTCACACAATGTTGAGCTAGAGTGGTTACAGAGACGACGGCCAACCTAGCCTCCTGGAGGTGACTCCATGTCAGGTGAGAAAACGGCACAACCTGCTGCACCATCCACTTGCAATGAGCCATCAGTGTAGAGGCAGTATGGATCTGTGATGGAGGACATCACTGTTTCTATGTGTTCCAGAGCCAACTGCCGCTGTAGAGAAGGTAGTTCCGACTTGGAAGTAGGTGTGAAGCTCACATCAGGTGTTGGTAGCATCCACGGAGGGGGTCCTGGGGGGACGTCGGCCACCATTATATCTATATTAAGACTACGGAGCATAGAGGAAACAGACCTTATAAAAGTACGTCCAGCAGGCAGTATGGGAGGGACCGGGTAGTTTGGTCTAAGAGAAGTCCTGACTAACTGAGAGTAATGGGGTGAAAGATGTGGGAAATGGAGGCACTTGACAGTGAAGCAAGTAACATTAGAATAAATTCTCTCCACTAACGGGGGAAACCGAAACTCACGCTGCATGCTCACTAACCTGGTCGACATTGGACAACCGAGAATTATTCTCATTGCTCTATTCTGAAATTTTTCTAAAGTTTCAAGAGTAGCCCTGGGAAGTTGAATCAGAGCAGGGGAGAGGTAATCAACAACTGAACGGATAAAAGCAATATAGATAGTCCTGGCTACTAGGATGGAGATGCTCAAAGAGTTGTTAGTGAGCCATTGAAGTGGCGTAAGTCGGCGCTGGAGACGACCCAATAAGTCCTGGACAATGGGATGGTCTTGAGGTCTGGCAGGGACAATTGGCCAAATATTGACTGGTGCGCCCAGGTAGCGATACTGGGAACACATGGGAATGACAGTCCCTCCAATGGTGAACACTGGCCGAGCTTGAGGAAGGCGGCAGGTGAATATTCTGCTCTTATCTTGGGAGACAATAATGCCACAGTGAGAGGAGGACACAGAGAAGGAGTCAAGAAACCGCTGGAGATCCCTTGGTGAGGTAGAATGAACACAGATATCATCAGTATAGCACGTAATTGTAGTTCCAGGTATATCAGGGAGAGAAGTGAGCAGCCGATGCATCAGAATATTAAATAACAATGGGCTGAGAACACCCCCTTGAGGCGTACCAAGATGTAAACTGCACAAAGGACTAAGCGCACCACTGAAAAACACACAGGAGGTCCTGTTCTCAGGTAGACCCGAATCCACCGTAATAGATTACCCTTTATCCCAAAGTCAACCAGTTGATCCAAAATGACGTCTCTATTAGCAACATCGAAGGCACTTCGAAGGTCAATGAAGGCCACCACACTGTCCCTGTTAAGGCGAGTGTACAGGTCGACTAGGCAGTGGTGTGTGCTCTGCTGGGGAAGGAAACCAAACAGCCATGGAGAAAGGCGAACTTGCAGTCTGTACATGAGACGATTGAGTAAGATTCTCTCCATAACTTTACAAAAACAGGAAGTCAGGGAAATAGGCCTGAACTTCGCAGTGCTGGGCTTAGGGATGGGTATTATTGTGCTGCTGGTCCAGGCTCGTGGTACACAACCATCACGAAGATAAAGATTGTACAGTAGAAGTAGAGGGTTTCCAGGAACTTGTTGAAATAGGCGCAGCACAGCATAAGTAATACCATCATCACCATGGGAAGAAGCTCTACCCTGAGAGAGAGCACGTCGCAACTCCTCCTCAGTTATCTCCTCTGCATCATCGTCATCATCTTGCAACAGAGCAGACATTAGACGTAGCCGAACACATAGGCTCATATTACCTTTATTATATGTAAGTTAGCAATAATTAATTATGTTCCTATCATGAAGGCCATCATAGGTCAGCACAGATTTAAGCTAACAATGTGCACAGGTCACCATATCCATAATAGTTCTGTATTAAAGTAATGGCTCCTAATTAATGTTATGTTTTGCTTCTTTGCAGCCAGGAGCATTCGTATGTTGTACCTAAATAAAGGACAATCAGCACATATCCGAATATCTCTTTGACCATGCTCCTGGATATTTGACAAGTTAAGGAGCTGATAAGAGTATAGTACCACGCAGTAGACGATGGCGGCGTCATTGAAATGCGAGGCTGCGGGATGCACGGAGGTGAAGACAGCCGACGACATGTCAACTTGCATTGCACTAATGCAGTTACATCAGAAGAATGAGCATGAGGCTAGCGACGCACATCAGAAACCACCTACAATCAACCGCCCAGTTCTACAGCAAAGTATAGGCGAAGAGGAGTGGGCTGCATTCACCCGCAGGTGGCACATGTTCCAAAAGGGGACTAATCTCTCACTGGGTCAAGTCATGGCTCAGTTACTGGCTTGCTGTGAACCAGAGTTGGAAGTTGCCTTGTTCCGGGAAGACCCAACAATAGCCAGCAGAGCTGAAAAAGAAATTTTGGACGCCATGAAACTCCTAACGGTGGTGAACGTGGCATTGAGTGTGAGACGGGCAACACTTCTTCAGACAAAGCAAGACCCAGGGGAACACGTCAGACAGTATGTGGCGAGGTTACGTGGGTTGGCCAATGTCTGTCAATGGAGTAAAACGGGAGTCTGCACTACTGCTACATGCTCAGGTACCGTAACCATAGACTACACTGAGGATATCGTCAAACTGGTCCTCTTAAATGGCCTAGGAGACGAAGAAATTAGAAAAGAGGTTCTCGGGACAACAGAAATTGACACTAAAACACTAAATGAAACTGTCTGTCTAGTTGATAGCAAGGAAACCGCAGCCCGAGCCATGGTGACTGACTACCTAAGGGTGGCAGCCAGTAGTTACAAGAAGATGGGTCGAGGTCAAACCAACCAAGCATCTCCACGGCCAACACACGATTACGGCGAGCAGGACAAGATGAAATGCAAGATACGCTGCCAATGTGGATCTCTCACTCCCCAGTTCGGTAAGGTGAGGGGCAGAGTCAAGGAGTTCAAGTTGTGTCTCGAGTGCTGGAAAAAGAACCACCCACGCACCCGCAAGTCGTCTCAGCCAGAATCATGCGAGTCGATGGAAGCGTTGTTTCACTATGTGGCCACCACTGAGATGAGCTCCGGCTTGAGTGGGGCCTTGCCGCATCCAACGTTGAAGTTGTCGGTAGCGGTGGACGTTGAGGCATACACCAAAATGAAGACACCGTGCCCACCATGTCGATCTGCTACCATCACCGCCATCGCCGATTCAGGTGCTCAAACCTGTCTCATGGGACTGCAGATCATGAAGAATTTGGGTTTACGCCAGCAGCACTCAGGTCACCAAACGCATTCTTGCTGCCAATAATGAGGAAATAAATGTGCTGGGTGCTGTATTCCTAAAGCTGTCAGGCCGCAACCAAAAAGGCGAGCAACTAGAAACTGCCACAGTGGTTTACGTTACAGACTCCACCAGTTTGTTTTACCTGAGTTGAGCAGCATTGGAACAGCTGGGAGTTATCGGGCTAGACTTTCCGAAGATTGGCGCGACAGGACCCGCAGTGTGCAAAAATACTGTAAGTACACGCCACCTTCCCACTTTGGCAGGATGCAGGTGCCCACTACGCACTGCACCACCTCCCCGACCAGCCAAATTACCCATGGTGCCGTCACCAAAATCCACGGAGGTCATGAAGGACTGGCTCTTGAAGAGATATGCATCATCAACGTTCAACATATGCCCGCACCAACCTCTCCCTGCAATGACTGGCCCCCCAATCGAGATCAGGGTCGACCCTGACGTTCAACCAGTGGTAACCAGGAGACCTCCAAATGTCCCAGTCCACTGGCAAGAGGAAGTGTCAGAACAACTCAAGAGAGACATGGCACTGGGTGTCATAGAGCGTGTGCCTCCAAACACGCCTGTGACATGGCTTCACAGTATGGTCTTAACGCCCAAATCGGATGGCATACCTCGCCGCACGGTTGACCTGCAACCACTAAATCGCCACAGTGTAAGAGAGACCCATCACACCATCACACCATCCCACCCATTAAACAGGTGAAGGCCATCCCACCTAACACATTCAAGACTGTTATGGATGCATGGAATGGGTTCCACTCCATTGAAATAAGGTCAGAGGATCGGCACAAAACAACATTTGTGACTGAACAAGGCAGGTTCCGCTACTGTCGCGCACCAATGGGGTTCCTTGCATCACAGGATGCCTACACACAGCGGTACAACGCAATCATTACTGATGTACCCAGAAAGACCAAATGCGTGGATGACACCATCATGTGGGACACAGACTTGAAGGAACACTGGTGGCGAGTCATAGATTACCTGGAGCTGGTAGGCAGAAATTGTGTGATCCTTAACCCAGCCAAGTTTCAGTTTGCCTCGACAGAAGCGGAGTTTGCAGGATTTCAGATCACCAAGACTGGAGTGAAACCGTTACCTAAGTATCTGAATACCATTGCAACATTCCCAAGACCCACCAATATTACAGATGTTCGGGCTTGGTTTGGGCTCGTTAACCAGGTGTCAAACTATGGCAGAACCACAGACATGATGGCACCTTTCAAACCGCTCCTCAGCCCAAAGGTCAGCTTCAAGTGGGACTCAGAACTGGAGGAGGCATTCCAACGTTCTAAAAAGGCCATCGTTGATGAGATCGAAGCAGGAGTGGAGATATTCGATCCCAGTAAGCGTACATGTCTCAATCCCGACTGGTCAAGAACCGGAGTGGGATATTGGCTCCGTCAAAAACATTGTGGGTGTAACAGTAACATTCCCGGATGTTGTGCAGATGGATGGAAGGTAACACTGGCCGGATCTCGCTTCTTGAGGGATGCTGAAAAACGGTATGCACCGATCGAGGGAGAAGCATTGGCAGTTGCATGGGCACTGGAAGACAGTCGTTTCTTCACCATGGGGTGCTGTGATCTCATCATAACCACCGACCACAAGCCACTAGTGAAAATCCTCGGGGATCAGGCACTAGACGACATCACAAATCCAAGGCTCTTCAGATTAAAACAGCGCACACTCATGTGGCAGTACCAGATCGTGCACGTCCCAGGCAAGACCATACCAGCGGCAGATGCAACGTCACGGTATCCATCAACCACAGACGAAAATGACGAAGCCAATGTAGTGAATGCTCTGTCCACCGTACGTATCCCAGCGAGTACCAATGATGACCTAGAGAACCTGGTCGTGGCAACAGCAAAGTCATCAACAGACTCACTTGTGGCAGTCACGTGGCGCAGAGTCAAGGAATGCACCTCAACAGACAACAAACTTCGAGTCATGCCACTAGTCGAATTTGGGTTCCCACCATCCCGTGATGCTTTACCAGAAGATCTGCAACCATACTGGCAATACCGTGAGAGATTATCTCTGGTAGATGAAGTCATCATGATGGATCACAGGATCGTGATTCCAAGAGCACTGCAGAACGAGGTGTTGCGGGCACTCCACGCTGCTTACCAGGGCACGAGTCGAATGCAAGGTAGGGCACTAGGAGCAGTATTTTGGCCTGGCATCACCAAAGAAATCGAGAGCACACGTTCCAGGTGTCATGCTTGCTGGGGAATGTCGCCTTCCCAACCGCGTATGCCGCCAATACAACCATGCGTACCAAATAATCCCTTCCAAGCCATTGCAGCCGACTTCTGTGTATTGCACGGCATCGGTTACCTGGTTATCGTGGACAGGTTCAGTGGCTAGCCACATGTTGTCGCATCTAGGTCTGGTGCCAAGGGCTTCATCTCGGCTCTCGTCAATTACTTCGCAACATTTGGGGTACCAGAAGAATTGAGCACAGACGGAGGCCCGGAGTTCACTGCAAAGGAAACAGCGGTGCTCCTGCAACGCTGGGGCATGAAGCATTGCCTATCATCAACACATCATCCTCAGTCAAACGGGCGAGCAGAGGTAGCAGTCAAGTCGATGAAGCGCTTACTAACGTCGCATACGGACTCAAATGGCAGCCCTGACACTGAGGCAGTCACAGCAGGCCTGCTTCAGTACCGTAACACACCAGACCCTCAGACTGGAATGTCACCAGCGCAAATCGTCTTCGGCAGGAATCTTGGGGACCTGCTACCAATTGCTCCAGAAACGCAAATATTCACCTACCCAATGGTTCATCCAGTATGGCGCCAGACATGGGAAAAGCAGGAGGAAGCCCTCCGACTAAGATTCGCCAAACAAGTTGATGATCTACGGCACAACGTCCGGCAGCTTCCCCCTTTAGTGCCCGGTAATAAGGTGGTACTACAAAACCAAACTGGAAATCACAGCAAGAGACGGGACAGAACCGGAGTGATCGTAGACACCAAGCCATATGACCAATACGTAATCAAGGTCAACGGTTCAGGTCGGCTTACGTTAAGGAATCGACGATTCTTGCGACAAATTCAGAAGCTGGCCAACGTCAAACAACCCTCACCGTCACCTACTGTTCCTCAAGCACCCGACATCACAACCGCTCCAGATTGCACGGAATCACAGGACGGGAAGCTGACTACACCACCCAAGGATAACTCGGAGGACACAACCCCACAGTTGACCAATGGAGGGACAACCCCAAACCCACCCATCGAGCATACAGCCCCCGCACCCCCACAGGCACAAGAGCCAGTACCAGGTTTGATCTCGGCAGAACACACTTCGGCAATGCCACCTCAAAGACCCCGTCGGGACAGACAACCACCAGCCTACCTATGGGACTACGTGACGGAGTGATGAGTTTCCAGCTGAAAACTGGGGGGGATGTGGGATATATATGCAAAGTCATAGGGAGTGAATCAATTACTCAGGGTGGCACCTGCGCGCCACCTATAGGGGATAACGAAAACGACCTATGTAAATAGAACACCGAGAGGCAAGCGCCGGGACCACAACCCACACATAGGCTCATATTACCTTTATTATATGTAAGTTAGCAATAATTAATCATGTTCCTACCATGAAGGCCATCATAGGTCAGCACAGATTTAAGCTAACAATGTGCACAGGTCACCATATCCATAATAGTTCTGTATTAAAGTAATGGCTCCTAATTAGTGTTATGTTTTGTTTCTTTGCAGCCAGGAGCATTCGTATGTTGTACCTAAATAAAGGATAATCAGCACATATCCGAATGTCTCTTTGACCAAGTACAAGGTCTGATCACGCGCAGCTTATGCGTGACGTCAGAGGAAGGAGAGAGAGAGAGAGAAAACGGGTATCGTAGACTACTTTAAGGAGCCCATATTAATTATGCTCTCCATATTTTTATTTTTATTGTTTTACTGCACAGTTCCCATTGACTCAACACTGCATATTTTATATGCCCTCCTTTTAATGCAGCACCTTTACTGTGATCCCAATATAAAGCTATTAGATTTGTATTTTCTACCGCTTTATAAGTGCATCATTTATTATATAAAACAAAAATTAAATTATGTAGGGTATTAATATCGACCACTTTTAAAATTTAACACATTTACTGATTTCCATTTTGTTTATATTAAACTGCTTTAATGTAGTACAATATTTATTTTATCACATTGTAATGTTTTATTTCTTTTATTTCGCCATTATCATCAAAACTATCAGTGTTATGTGTGATTATCACCACCATTTATCACTAACACAGAACACTATCTTTACCATCAGTATTATGATTTCTGATATTACTAATATTGTTTGTTTGCAACCTAATTACATATAATTATTTGAAATTTTCAGCAGGCAATGTACAGCTGTATATTGCTAGGGAAACTTTTCATGAGAGAGAGAGAGAGAGAGAGCCAATTATACATTTTATTTTTTTTTAATTAGCAAGCTAATTTCACATGTATGAATGTTGATAAATTATTAAACGAACAAAATTTTCATTACATGTATACAGTACATGAGGATGTCAGTTTATGATGATATATTTGGTAGAATAGTTATTCATACATTTCTTAACCCACATTGATGGCAACACTTGCTCCTTCCCCCTTAGCCAGGTGTAATTAACTGACTTAGGCTGCTGCACCTTAACTTAGGCTGCACCCACAATTCTTTGCATTTTCATATAGTTGGCTTGATTAATAGTATTTTTCATATATTCCTATTTTATGGCATAAAATCAAGGTAGTTAAAGAAAAATTTACTCCCAGTAGTTCCTGATATCCTGATTCACAGCTATCGCAGTATCGCACCCACAATCCATGTGGTTGACTTTCATAACTTGATTTATAACAATTTTTAGTACTAATTTTTTGGCATACAATCAATCTAAATTTATGCTTATTTATTTTGCAGGAATTTCGCATCATAAATTCCTAATATTTTCATACAGTTAGAGAATGTTTCTTAATGATACTATCTGTCCTCGTCCACGGATAGAAGAATACTGAGGGCTCCAGCGACTTTGAGGCTATCCTGAGTCCTGCCCGTGACGTCATGCGCACATGAGGTGAAAAATGGAGCAGACCTGAGCAGACTTAGTATATTCCCTTGACTTTGCTCTTGTGCTTCCTGTCGCTCCTCTCTGTCTCTTTCTCCCTTGTGGCATATGGTTATTCTTTTTGATCTAGCAATTTGTTCTTTCGTATATCTTTTTAAACTAATAATGCTTGATGGTTACAGTGCTTGATCAAGTTTTGGTGAAAGTGTACAATATGTAGAGCTAGTTGTAGATCAAAGGTATAGCAACACACCTTAAATCCATTTGTGGAATGCTTTATACATAGAAGTATATTATTATAGTATTAGAACATCTTGGACAGTCGCGATAATAAGTATTGTCATAAAATTCAGTGACTTTAGGTCAGGAAGCAGTAATTGTAGGCCTATTCCTTATTTTGTCGTAAAATGTTGTTCAAATCAAGGCACAAAAAATAAAATCACTCTGAAAATCTATCCATGACCAATAACACTATATGAAACTAAAGTTGGTAGTTTGCGATATACGATAAATGGGGTGAAACTTTATGAAATATTAAGTTCCTGTATATTGAGATGGAGAACACAAATGTGGAGCAAAATATGTTATGAACGTAACTTAAGTAAACCTTATTTTCACATTATAGTAGGAGAAAAAGAAAATTGCATCAGAGAATGAATTTATGATTGAGAAACAGTAAGTTAACCATGTCCGCGTATTAAACTGGTACAAAGGATGAAAGGAGGGTAGAAGAGGGAGGGAGAGACAGTGAGGCCACTCAGTGAGCGTAATACTCAGGATGCGTTTCTTGGCTGTTGTATCAGGTGATTGCTGACATTAACCTTGAAATATAGTATATAACACGTTGTAAAGGCATTCATAATATACTGCACTTCACTTCTGATACTCAGATATACAAAGCATTACATGTCCCGTGAAACATTGTTAAGTATGGATTTATCATAAAGTTCTATTCTATTTGGCAAATATGTCAGTAAATCATTGTGTCCGAAACTTATAAAAAGTATATTGCAACACTTCCTAGCGCTATTGTACATACAAAATTCCACCCTCTTTTTACTCTGTACAGACTCGGGAACACATTACTCACAGAATCTGTCTGAAGAACTGTCAATTGAAACTCAGAGGGCAGTGATATACGCACGAACCATGGAGGTATAATATAGAGGAGGCTGCATGACGTCACAAAAGTGAAGCCAACTCGCTATTGGTCGGCTGTCTCCCCTACCCCCCATTGACTCACAAACAAACCTCAGCTGATCACGTCAGAGCATCAACTTCACCAAGTACCTGCAAAATTCTTTGCCATTTTTTTAATATTGCCGGCGTGTTTAGCATATGGGTGTACCCAGAGAGACAGGAGTCTTTCTGCTACTTTTCATAGGTATGTTATACAGAAAAAGGTAAATACTGTATTGCGATTATCTGCGTCCTTGATTTTCACACTTTCTGTCCACCGAAATCACCCATTTCTTTTCCCTTTTTATTTTGGAGACTGTTATATTATGTGGATATACGTAAAAAACATGAATAACATTTGTATGTATTTACTTTTGTATGTAATTACTTTGAAATAGGAGTGCAGCTTTCCTAGCTGGTTCCCGACTTCCCGCCACTGCGTGCAGTGTTGCCAGATACAGGAATACTTCCATGTTTTTGGCAAATTTTGTCCACACTTGGGAAATCGTATGAAGAATGTTCAATTAATAGCCCAGTTGACTGGGAAATTCAATGATTTAAAATAGGGATAAATAATTTTTTGATCGGACGAAATAACCTGACCTACCGAACCTAACCTAGACTGTTGTTAACTTCGGGACCTAATTTAATGTTCTTCGTGACATTTAAAAATAAAATATATCCTGTGGATAGGAGCTAAAAGTATCCCGATTGGATGGGTTAGGCGTATTGTACACAACTGCCTGCTGGACCTTTCGTAATTTTGCCAAGGGGATCTGGTAACACTGTCTGCCCGACCTCAGTTCGTCCCTCTGCTACAGAAATGTCGAATCTTAAAACTGAAATATCTAGCAAAGAATACATTTCCACAAGATAATTCCACTGAGTATGGATAAAGGTAATCGAACCCTACCTAACCTAACCAGTAGCTCAGAAGAATATACGACAACGAAGTGAAATTCTTCACCTGCCTCACACCGTGACACCCATGTCCTGTAGAATATTGATACTGTACACACATAAACTACAAAGCCAAGGCTATTATAGTGGTCTGATATTAACTGTTAATGTATAACCTCACGTACATATGGCATTGACTGGGTTATAAAAGATAGACTGCCTCCACGGGGTGACCTACTTGGTTGGCCTGTAGGATAACTCTAGTGTTGAGAGATTGTATTATGAATGTTTTAGCATATTTTTCATAATGTTTTAAAGATATTTAATTTATAATTGTGTTTACTATGTAGACTATTTGGTTGTTGAGGATTTAGTTCTAAGTTATAGTACCATATAGTCTAAGTTAAGCCAATGTGCCAAAAGAGTTTTTATAATTATGAAGTTACCCCCTGGTACTGATGAGTAAAATTAATGTTTTTGTGTGAATCAGAGTGAACTGGAACTGAGTTAGTGATGAAACACTTTATGCAGTAACATCCAGCCATCATGGTAAGATTCCATGTGGCTTATTGGTAAAATGTGTTTGATACCAGACACCACACCTGAGTGTGAACTCTATTCCATGACAGTTCTCGGTGTTACACTACACATCTCCACCATAATATACACATCTTCACTACACATCACATATTTCCAGTACCCTATAAACATCTTCACACCACACCCCACATCTTCACTACACTATACACATCTTCACTACACACACATCGCAATTACCCTATACATATCAATCACAACACACCACACCTTCACCACTACACATCACACATCTTCACTACACTAGTCACATCATCACAACACACCACACCCTCACTACACTATGTAAATCTTCACTACGTAAATCTTCACTACCATATTCATATCTTCACTACATTATACACATCTTCACTACACTCTGTAGGCTACATTTTCACTGCACATCACACATCTTCACTACACTATACACGTCTTCACTTCACTATACACATCTTGCTGTATATGATAATCTTATTTATATATTGGACTTAAAGAGTGACATAAGGCCTTCCAGAGTCTCATACTAGAACACTGTATATAATTAAATTTATTTGTATTTGAACTTATTCTTATTTCTCTGTAACCTTAAAATACTGTCTGTGGGTTGGTGTGTAAGCTATGATCTTCTCTTTTACTATACTTTTTGCATAAAATAACTTATTCATTCATTGTTTCATTCATACTCCTCCTAGGAAAAGTTTGCGAGAAGAGGTAATGCTCTAGGAAACCGGTATTTAATGGGTTTCAGTACTTTTGATAATGCACAGTATTAGATAATTTTATGCAGTTATCATATATGGAGCAAATTCAAGTCTCTTTCTTGCTCTAATTATAGTTAATATGAAAAAATAAGAGCATAATTATAATGGGTTTAAAGCAGCCGGGGCGCTTATTTCCCAAGTTTGGACGATTCGAGCCAACCCCGCTCTTAGTTTGGTTAGGGTTAGGTCCAGGTGAGGTTAGATTCAATTGGGGTAAAATAAGCTGGGAAAGACAATGAGACTATTTTCAAGAATATCATAGGGCTACTTTTATCGCTATAATCCAGGCACAAATTTCCTTCATTTTCGCCCGGCACTTCTCGCTGCCCAGCCAGACTTGGGAAATATGTGGCCGGGGCAATGTTTTCAGTCAATAGGGGGTAGGGTTATAAGCTTCGCCCCTGGCTTCACTCTGGGTGTACGGGACGAGCGGCTCATGCCGCCTCCTCTATGTTATACCAACGTGGCACGGACCAACTAAGTGCAATGGTGCCAAACTTACTGGATAGGAATATTAGAATGGTTTGAAAGTTTGGGCAAAGTTGTCCAGTCTGCCAGATTATTATTATTATTATTAAAATTAAAATAGACCAGAGATACAAAGCTGGGAGAGAATGCAAGCATTCTATCAATCCGAGGACTTAAGCCCCATGAATCATAAGTAACTTATTGCCATTCATTTCATTCCAATTATTAGTTACAAACATTTCAGTGAATGTTACTCAACCACTCATCACCTTTATAACTTTAGAATACTCGTGATTGTATTTGCAGAATCAAAGCAGAAGAGGAAACATTTCACACACATAGATGAAGAGTATAATCATCAGAAAAAATAGCCCACACTTTTTTCTGTATCAGCTTGACTTTGCCTATATTAGGTTAATTTTGGTTAGGTTAACATGAATTACATTACGTTATATTGGGTCTGGTTTTGTTAACAAGAGTTTCTCCCACTATCCCCAATTGAAGGGAATGTCACCCACGTTCTTGTTTATCCACATGTCAATTTCTTGGTTCAGCTGAGGAGGGAAGTGGTTCTTCCAGTCACCAACCACCCCTGAAACATGCCAAAACATTGCGTAATTAATATAAGTATATTTACTCCATGGACACAAGATTATTACTATAGGCAAGTATCTGTAACTTGTGAATCTACATCGTATAAAAACCAGCCTCGAGAGCAAGTATGCTTCAAAGTGAATATTCAACTACTGACTATTTACATACAATGATTCGATTAAATGTGAAAACTACAGAATATAATAAGCTACTATGCCTAGTTCATATAAGGACATTGTTTCAGTGGAACACGTAGCAATTGTAAATTCTCAAGGAAACGACAAAAATATTGTAGACCTGTTTGAAAATAAATGTTAAGGAGGAACTGCAACAGTGGCAAAATAAAAAGCTTAGAAAAAATTTCACAAAAGCTATTTCGATAAGAAATTTTCAAGTACTGTCTGTTTAATTTTTACTTCTCCCTCTTCCGCTTGCCACAGTTAAGAGGTTCTATGATCTCCCGAGTCAGTGCGCTCTAGACTTTTACATTATATTAGGCAGATCTCCGTCACTATTCTACATTAATTTAATTACGAAGATAGCAGTTATTATTAATACTGAAAATATCCGTTTACAAACCTGTAGAAATAGCTGAAAATGAAAATATTAATCTGCTGTTTATTGTCATTGTTACATTCTGGCACTTAAGCTCTATATTCCCCTAGGATGAGAAGTATTATGCATGACATAACCAACAAATTCCCCTGCAGATATGTTAGTTATTGTAAGCTTAATCTCAGAATTAAACATGGTATTTGTCCTGTGTAGCCTATTCGTCCTGGATATCAAGGCAGTGTGAAGCTAACGGAATGGAACTGTTTAGAAATATATAACTGAGTTGCATGCAGAAATTTGATTACTGTTCATCATTATATTTTGTTGCAAAAGTTTTTTAATGACTGTTGGTTTATCAACTTGGAGGATGTATTTCATTTTAACATCATTTGGAAGGATTTGCATCAACCTGATGAAAACCTTATTTTTCTTAGGAAACACATTTCTCCGGCTGTGATAATAGGCCTCTAACTAAATCGTGAAAAATATCACTATAGTCAACACAACTAGGAAAATCTAATATGGCTGTACCGCCGTGAGACTTGCCCCTGCCCACAGTATTGCCACATCAGTGCCTATACGTCACTCACTCTCTCAGCTATTTACTATTTGAAATTGTTTTTTAAATGCTTTGTAGTAATTATATAAGGCTATTATAGTGTTTTTTTTAGTATAGTAACAATATTTTATTATTTATTTCACACCACATGACAACGTTTCTTTCTGATGCTGTCAAAACATGTCATGTACAGTCCCCAGCAGTCCCGCGTGGTACAGACGTGTGAGGGTTTGTATAGATGTGGCACCACTGTCTTTATTTAATTGGAAACAGTTCACGTGACTGAAGTGGAGTAATCTCGATACAGCTAAGCAAAAATAAGGTGTTCGTTGTAGTAAGCTCCATTTCGCAAGGTAGACAATGAAACATGATCTATGTGTATAATTTTCTTTGTTACATCTAAGGAAAATAGTCATTCTACTATTGTGTATTATGACTATCCACTGTTTTGAGGTGGACTAACGTGGAAAGGAGGGTGAGAGTGGAGGGAGGATGTTCCCCCACCTCACCAGGGATAAGAGGGGGATTCCCCACCTGGGGTCAGAGTGAGGGGTGTGCTGTGAGCTTCGAACAGGACTCGGTGAGACGAGACCACAATCCTTATGTTATATGAGGTTAGCTGGAAAAATTATAGTAAAAGATTATTATCAATTTAATGTATCGAATTGCCTTTTGTTTTATATATATAATATTCAAAGGCTATGTTTTTTTTTTTTTTATAAGTGTTGGATTGTTTAATGTAAAATGGTATTAATTTTCTTGTGTACCGTAAGTTTATAAATTTTTCTAGCATAAATATTACAATACTAAATGGGCTTATTATTTGAATTCCCTCCTCTCATTTTCTGAGTCTGTTGCAGTATATAGTCTTTCGAGCTAGTGCACTCGTGTGGCTCTTTTTTTTCACATGTGCTAATGCAACATTACAGCCATATTAATATATTTATTAACATATCAGTAATGTGTTATCCCCCAAGTAATACAAAATTTATTTACATATATTCACTTTTGTAGACACCTGACTACACGCTTGGACACCAAACATAGTTTACTTCATCTCTCATTACGGACAACAAGCAACCTGCTCTAGCTCCTCGTTTCTCTCTCTCTCTGTACACACACACACATTATTAGGTTTGGTATAAAGTCGTGACGTAGCATATTATCTGTTGTTATATATGCGTTTATCAAACATTGAAAACCGTATCAAAATAATATCATTTTCACTTCATAAATACTTCAGTTTATGTCTGCCAGTAAGAATTCATATATATATAACATCAGATTTAGTACAGCAGGGATATATACAACACCTCGGTGTAATCACATATTTACTGTCAATACAACTGTTAGTCGAATCCGACCACAGATGTTTCATTATTACGACTTCGATGCCGACTATGCCTCCAACTGAATTAATAATAATAATATTTCTTCATAGATTTACTCATACATATCATTACCTGATATTTTATTTATATGAATTTTATCGACTCTGAATCCAACCCATATATCCATAGCTCCATGTCTCTTCATTTCAGTATATATACATTAAGATGAGAGTTTCAGACAAGCTGGTTTTTAACATTAAATACTCGTATGAATGATTATTCTTTGGCAAGTAAGGTTAAATTAATTAATCAAAATGACTAATAAACAATCTTTACAGTGATAACTGAACACACAATCATACATTTGGGGTTATAACATTTAGGGCACCTCCCTCTTGTGGTCTGTCACTGAACGCCTCATTACCTATTAACAAAATATATCACTGTTAGTATGACTACCGTGTCAGTATTACTGAAAGAGCAATAATTATTTTCTTACTTGCAGATGTAATCCGAAATAATTATGAGGTGATAATGATATTATTTTGACACAGTTTTCAATGTTTGATTAACGCATATATAACAACAGATAATATGCAACGTCACGGATTTATACCAAACCTGATAATGTGTGTGTGTGTGTACTGAGAAGCAAAAGATAGAGAGAAACGAGGTGATAGTGATAGTGTGTATACTGAATAGCAAGAGAGAGATAAAAACATGGTGCTAGACTAGCTAGAGCGATAGTGTGTATGTAATGAGAATCAAGATTGATTGATTGATATTAGGCGCCGCAACAGCTGTAATGTTGCATTAGCACATGTGACTCCTCTTCTCTGCACCACCACCCCTCCTTCAATCCACCAAGCCGTCTGTCCCTCCATCCCCCCACTCCCCCTTTCTCCGACCCGAATATGGAAGATGAAGCTTTGCCGATTCGAAAATTGTCTTATATATGAACAGGAGCTCACACAAGCGAAGCGCTGATGCCACGTTAGCCACGTGAAGTGAGGGGGTGGTTCAGGTGGAACTCTTGTAGAGTGTACACCCACCTACAAAAGCGCTGTCGCCTCATCCGCAGTCATAAACCCCACAAGCTTCACAATTGGAAAATGTTGTGTATGGTGTTTCGATTCACGAGTCATTAAACCCCAAACTTCAAGAACAGTTTGGTGAGGCGACAGCGCTTTTGTAGGTGGGTGTACCATGTGGTCTAAGTCACCATCTACACGTTCATGTGACAAGTCATTTTATAGCTGGTGGTGGGAAGGTGGAGTGTGTGTACTTCGAGGTAGAAAGGGAATGGATGAGATAGAAAGGGTTAGTAGCTGAGCATGGCTAAGAGGGAAGGTACTGAGGTTGGTATGAATAGATATGTGGAAAAGAGAGAGAGAGAGAGGTGGTTGGAGTGTTGTGGATGACGTGACTGACATAAATACCATAAAATTAATCCGATAATTGAGCCAAAGTTTGGCAGCGTTGTAGACAGAAGCAAGGCTCAGGTGGGGATAGTCACATTGTTCTTCCTGATATAGGCTGACTTTTGGATATTAACAGAAGCATTAATTTCTCCCCTCCCCCCTCTCGGTAGTCTTTTGCCAGTACTGCATTACAATGTCATTTACGTACATGATTGATTGTGATTTGGATACAAGAACAGGATAACGGTTTGGGTAGAGGAGATGGATGTGGTTTGTTCATTCGCCCGGTCATCACTGGCCGCGACTTTGGCTATTAAGAAGGTGGGTGAGAGGGTAGAAATTAATGCTTCCGGGTGTATGTTCCTACAAGGGAGAGCCTATGAGTGTTATTCATGTTATATAGGGTGAACTTCACAGCCAGACACTGAGGAACAGTTGTATAGGTAAAATAAACTAATATCATTCTGTACCTATATAGCTAAAATGCTTAATTAATACATCTAATTAGAACATTAGCGCAACAGAGTTGCAAGGACTACACTAAACAACAAAAGAAATACTTTACATTATGAAATCAACCATCAAACTGGTATTAAGATTATTTGTTTACATGTTATGATTGATTTAAGGTATGTATGCAAAGATATGATGTCATTAAGATGTGCTTAGCAGGAACGTAGCACATTCCTAAGCCAACGTAGCGGGAGATAAAGTTGGACATTTGTAACACTGGCCATTATTTTTAAGGCAGAATCTGTGCCAAGTATCAAAACACTGCAGACTGTTATTCGTTTAGTTGTGGGGCATGATTGGACAGTGATTGCATGAGTTCAAATGTTGCTCATTCAGTACCATACACCATAATTCAAAGCACTGAAACATGGTCAGCCACACAGAAACAAACTAACTTTAAAGGACTCTTCAACATGATAGTATAGAGCACACTGGGCTGGGAGTTGTTGTTGATGCTCTCCCGGGGCATATGTCTTTTTATATTGGTATGTGGTGAAGGTGTGTAGGAATATCTCTAACGGGATATGTTTAAGGGATTAGAATCATTGAGGGGACTCAGAGGATAGTAGTAGCAGTTTTGAGAGGGGACTAAAATTCCCACCAACTCCCAATGCTACTAATATACATGAGCAATTGAGGGGGCAGTTGAGAAGCAGATATCAGTTCTGTGTAGACTGTAGAGGGAAGTGACGTATCAGAAGGAACACGGGAAGACGTGTGTAAGTTACCGTCAAAAGGGCGGGGGAAAATTGATAAAAAAAAACTACAATTCCAATGGCTACTGGGAGTATCAGTAGTGTTGGGGAACCAGCCCCTAGTCAGGCGACAGGGCAGAGTGTCACTAACCCTAGTTAGTTGCAAGGTAATTTGGTGGTAGGTCGCGCCCACGTAAAGTAGTCAGTAAAGGTTATGAGAGTATTTACAGGTGAGGATTTAATCCCTAAGTTTGAGGGTGATCCTGCAAAAAAATAAGAGGTATACAAAAGAGATATAGCCTACAATAGAGGAATTTATACGGAGACTCGAGCAGTCTTTCGTGGAATACAATATTACTGATGATAGGGGCAAGATAGGATACGCGGACTAGGGCAGTCTGCAAGGCATGGGAGTGCACCGCTAGAAGTTGCAGGCGCAGGGGCGGGTGCTATTAAGTAAAGATATACAGGATTGTATAGAAGATACAAAATGGGCTAAGGATATTAATGGGGAAGACTGGATGAAGTCGACGATGAGTGTGGTATGTTTGAATATTGCATAATTGGGATAAAGCGGGAATCGCTTAGGCTATGCGGACGCGCGTAGGTAATGGAGGACCAGAGGAGTCCGTAAATAGAAGGTTGAACAAGGAAAGGGGGTTTAGCACTTGATAGTGTAAACAGATGCCATTGACAAAAGGTCAGAAGGTGGGCAGTAAAACGGATGTAACCAGAAGCAGACTCCACCAAGGTAACATAATTTGGTGGCAAATTAAATAGAGAGGAATTATTTAGAGTCTATATTTCATGCCGTTTGAGATAGGTAGGAATACTGTTTAACATGTTCTAAGTGTAAATGCTCATTGTTGTGCATAGAAGCATCGAGTTATGTGAATTCAAGCAGTAGGGTTACATAGAAGTAAACAGAAAGGTAACAAGGTAACGAGTACTAGCATGTAACAAGCAAACTCTTGTGAGATGTACGACTTTGCCAGCCGTATGATATTGCCCTTGACAGTACACATACCTCAGTCAGTCAGTATGGCACAGTTGCACAGTCTGGTTCAAGAATTAAGTAGTAACGCAGTAAGAATAACCGATGTTCCTCGAATAATCTCTCATAAAATGTCTCTTTTACAATGGAGGAGGAATGGGTAGTAGGTTATTCATTTATATGGAGTATGTGAAGTACAAGTACATGGCAGTAATGCAGTCACATAAACAAGGTAAGTAGGATAGTCAAATACAGTTACAATGTGTGTGTGAAGGAAGCTTATGGTGTAATACATAACAGTGTGTGATGGACTAGTGAGTACATGGAATTTTGCCCAAAGAAGGGGTTAAGGTGTATACAGGGGTCAGAGGGTTATACAGAGTCAAAGATAGACTTGTATTACAGTCAGTTCCAGGGACGGAATGAAGGATTAACAGTTTACACAACTTATACATTTGTAAAGTCCTGTGTTAAGCTCAAAAACTAACATACGGATGCATGGAAGTACATAGGGGCTTATAACTGTCTTGTAACAGGTTGAGGACAACTAACGGAATGTTCTGTTCTACCCAAGTACCATTGTTTTTAAAGGTTGACTAGCATGGTCTATACCAGGGTTGTCAAACTCATTTACCCCAGCGGGCCACATTTAATTAGGGTATACAGTACGCGGGACAGATAATTATAAACAGATCGATACCACTTATTAAGGAAGTAATATATTAATAATGGATTATTTATAATAATAATAAGAAATAAAGGTAAATTTTATCTACACTTGTGTTTACGTGCAAAGTTAAACATAAGGCAGGCCGACTGTCAGGAGCAGAAAATGTGCACCGGGCCGCTTGTTTACACCCCTGGTCTATGCAGTTAATGTTACGTAACTCCGGTTACAAGGGGAGGCTGCGGCCTATGATAAACAGTCCAGTCACATGAATAGAATTGAGGAGTACTCAATTTCGGAGATACAGGAATCTCGGGCAATACTTAAGCAACCTTTTTTCCTTCACGTCACTCATGTGTACCAAGTCAATGCATGGAGTTGTGGTTTTCGATGGATTGATATGTATGTGATATATTGGGGAATGTATTGTTCGTTGGGAATGGACGTTGGTACAGTGAGAGGATCAGCACACATAAAGTAAGTACACAGCATGTCATATCGCTAGTCAAATTGATCATGGAGATTACTCGAGTGAATTAAGTACTACGGATTGCCATAATTTGGTAGTAGCTTTCAGTAATTACAGTTAACGTTGAGTACAGTAAGCGACTTACATTCACGTCAATTATATGGTCAGTGAAACTTGCACTGGTGGAGATAGTATTGTTGGTCGTGAATAATTATTGTGGTTAATTTTTAGGTGTCTGTATTTCTCACAGGAGTTGTAGCCTGAGTGAAAAGACACGTATAAAAAATGATGGCTCATCAGTGAATGAGGACTAAGCAGGAGTGCCTCTGAGCATCATTTGGGATTTGTGTGCTCAACTGAAACAGTACTCTTGGGTGTACTCATATGGATGTCAAACATATGGTTAGACATGTTTTGTCTCCTACTTATGCAAAGTCAAAATCAGTCACAGTTAAAGCTATAGTTACAGTTACAATCAAAAGTTACAGTACTCCAAGTTGCAGAAGGAATAATACAAGTTTAAAAGTCAGGAGACATGACAAGTTTCACAAGAAATTTAGATAATCAGGATTTAAACGGCTTAGTTAGAACCTTGAAATATTTTGTATCAACATGTGTCTATGTATGTAATTGCCATGTCAATTTCAAATGTTTATGCAGTTTCAATATCTTGTGATATATGTTGTTCACCATGAATGATGAATGTATTATTGTTGTTGTTGTTGAAGTTCTTCAAGCTGTCTGACCGAGCAGCCCGAGCTCTTGTCATGTATACTTTACTAGCGGAGGTACCCGGCGTTGCCCAGGAAAGATGCACTCTATGGAGTTTAGAAAGTGTCAATATTAACTTTATAATATGTGAAAGCATTTCAGTCTTGTTGCGTTAGTTAAAAATATTTGGCGATCTCAGGCCGCTTGCCAGTTGCCATACGTACAGTGTAGTGTACTATAAAATAGGTCCATTTTCTTTGTGTGTGTAACCATTCTCTAATTATCTGCCTGCCCTGTATTGTGATTCTTTTACCATTACATTCCTTCATGCAGATAGCCTATGCAATTTCTTTCAGCATATTCTCTTTGCCAATTTGTGCAATATCATTGTCTGCATACTCTTGCAGAATTTCATGTATACAACATATGTATTATACATTTAATACCATAACCAAATACTCTTAGCTTTGTTAACGTCAGGTCCGCAGTAAAATGTATATAGTGTTAACTTGTTTTGACATTAAATCATTGGGAACTATTCACCGTATCTCTCTCTTCTTTGAGCCCTTCAACAAGAGAGTTATAGACACTAGCACTTCTACTTAAAGAGAGTTATAGACACTAACTCCA
Organism: Petrolisthes cinctipes; assembly: GCA_033782935.1. Classification (NCBI taxonomy): domain Eukaryota; kingdom Metazoa; phylum Arthropoda; class Malacostraca; order Decapoda; family Porcellanidae; genus Petrolisthes; species Petrolisthes cinctipes. The sequence goes on from JAWQEG010002454.1 coordinate 61,162, forward strand.
TAGGCTGAGAAGTTGTAGTGGAGAAACCCTGACAGTGGCCCTTACACAGGAGTCCTTCTTTAGGTAGCAGCACAACTTATAGTTGGTGGCTACAACACACACCACCCACCAACAAGTGGTGACCCCGGAGAGTGCAGCTGCAGCAATCACCAACAAGTGGTGACCCCCGGATGGAGCTGCTGCAATCGCCAACAAGTGGTGACCCCCGGATGCAGCTGCTGCAATCGCCAACAAGAGTGGATCAAGCTGCAGTCTACAAGAACGCCTTCGCCCTGCAGTCACTATCAAGTAGTGACCTGGAGTGCTGCCGCTACTCCATTATAGTCTACAATAACGCCTTGGCCTGGCAGTCACCATCAAGAGGTGACTTGAGTTGCTACCTCTCCTGTGCAGCTGTTGCTCCCGCCACAGTGCCACTGTCCATCCTATCTACATTGTCGCTGTGAACCCTGAGGCATCACCAGTCCACAGCAGCCATCTGTAAGCCTCCAACTACGCCATTGCTGCCTGCCATCCAACACCTATACACCACTGGTACTTGCGGCAGTCTAGCTACCAGCAACAGTGCCCTCACCTTGGATTACAGTGTTTCACCTTGGATTACAGTGCTTCGCCTTGGATTACAGTGCTTCACCCTGGATTACAGTGCTTCACCTTGGATTACAGTGTCTCACCCTGGATTACAGTGCTTCACCTTGGATTACAGTGTTTCACTCTGGATTACAGTATATTGTCCTTTATTATTAGTGCCTTGTATGTGGATTACAGTGCCAGTGTATTCAGCATACTAATATAACTTGACTAACGCAGCTGCTGTGATATCAGGTAACTCTCATCAGCATTTACACCCTGAGTTCACTGACCAGTATGTCTACTGAGGATCTCTCAAACTCAGGCAACCACACTGCCACTGCAGTAGCCATGAGAGCCCCTGCTTTCTGCAACCAAGCCCCCACCATATGGTTCTCAATAGTGGAGTGTGGTTTTGCTGCTTCTCATATCACGAGAAGCCTCACTAAATTCTCACATGCTGCAAGCCTGCTACCACCTGAAGTTCTCACTCAAGTATCTGATATCATTACTTCAGCCTCAACCTCTGCTGCGCCCTATGAGGATCTTAAGGCAGCAATTTTAAATTGCCTACAATCATCAGTGGCCGCTCGTCTCCGCAAGTTGCTATCAAGAGAAGAACTTGGTGGAGAGAAACCTACAGACTTACTACGTTGTATGAAAACACTGCTTGGTGACAAGTACCAGGCCTTTGATAAAGATCTTTTCAAACAACTGTTCTATCAACGCCTGCCACCTGACATTCAACGTGCTCTCATCAGTGTGAAAGGCAAGTTGCCGCCAGATGAGCTTGCAAATCTTGCAGATGACTACATGGCAACTCTTCCACCTGTACCAGCATCACCAATCTCTTCCATCACGACACAAGAAAATTCCCAAATTGCCCAGCTTGCCAATCTAATTTCCCAGCTTACAATGGAAGTCAGTAACCTGAAGAAACAAATCCACAACCGCCCAAGTTCCCGACCCTCGACGCCAAACCGCCAATACCATTGATCATGTTCAAGGAGCACTTCAAACTTCTGCTACTACCATCGCAGGTTTAAGGATAAGGCTCTCAAGTGTGAAAAGCCCTGAAGGCTACACGGCGTCAAACAACAACAGCGAACATTAACGCAGCATAATGTTTGCCATACTCAGTCTACGCTGCTCCACATCTTTGATCGCCGGTCCCATACCAAGTTCCTGGTAGACACCGGTGCCGAAGTCAGTGTCCTCCCTGCTACAGCCAGCCAGCGGTCGCTATCTCCTTCTCTGCATCTCTACGCTGCTAATGGTACCAAGATACCTGTATACTCGCGGCAAACAGTGCATCTGGATCTGAACCTTCGCCGCTCTTTTCAATGGACATTCTACGTAGGAGCAGTGTCACAAGCCATCCTTGGTGCTGATTTTCTCCGTCAATTCAACCTGATGGTAGACGTAAGAGGACGAAAATTGGTCGACCCACTCACAGATATCTTTACTAATGCACAGCCAGCACCTGGTGACAGCACACACCCGTCTGCTATCAACCATGACCACAAGTTTGCTGACCTCCTAAAGTCATTCCCTATGCTGACACAACCCTACTCATCCAGCATACCTGCCAAGCATCACGTGACTCATCATATAGAGACTACCGGACCCCCAGTGCACGCCAAGGCCCGACGCTTAGCCCCTGAGCGTTATAAGAAAGCCAAAGCCGAGTTCGAATCTCTGATGAGTAAAGGCATTATACGGCCCAGCAGCAGCAACTGGTCGTCGGCTCTTCACATTGTTCCTAAGAAGACCGGAGACATACGACCTTGTGGTGACTACCGTGCCCTCAATTCACGCACCGTGGAAGATAGATATCCTGTGCCCAACATTCAAGAGTTCACTTCCCAACTCTCAGGTTCCATGATCTTCTCTCGGATCGACCTCGTCAAAGTATTTCATCAGATTCCAGTCCATCCCACTGACATCCCGAAGACGGCCATTATCACACCTTTTGGCATGTTCGAATACGTCCGGATGCCCTTTGGATTGCGGAATGCGGCACAAACGTTTCAACGCTTCATAGATGAGGTCCTTCGAGGTCTACCCTACTGTTTTGCCTACATAGATGACCTTCTCATCGCTAGTCCTGATGAAGCCAGCCACAAACAACACCTCCGCCAAGTCCTCCAGAGATTGCAAGATTATGGCGTCCAAATCAACACGGACAAGTCCGAACTCGGTGTGACATCCCTTGAGTTCCTAGGTCACACAGTCTCTCCAGCAGGCATTGCTCCACTTTCCTCAAAGTGCGAGTCCATCCAGCAGTTTCCCAGGCCGTCTACCCAACGCCAGCTCAAGGAGTTTCTTGGGATGGTTAATTACTATAACCGCTTCATTCCACACTGCTCACTCCTGCTACGACCATTGTACGCCATGATTAAACCTTGCAAGAGAGGTCAATCTGTTACCCTCGTCTGGACGGAAGAAGCGGAAGAGGCCTTCCTCTCAACAAAACAGGCCCTCAGCGACGCTGCCATGCTCTCTTGCCCTGCACCAGACACAGAAACTTCAATTGCTACAGACGCCTCAAACATTGGTGTTGGTGCCGTCCTACAACAGCGTGTCGGTACATACTGGAAGCCAATTGCCTTCTTTTCCAAGAAACTCGCCTTGGCGGAGTCAAAGTATAGTGCCTATGACAGGGAGCTACTTGCCATCTTCAAAGCTATCAAGCGTTTTCGCTACTTCATCGAGGGACGCAGTTTCCACATCTACATTGACCACAAGCCACTCACTACAGCATTCCTCAGAAATAAGGAATCTTACACCCCACGACAAATGCGCCACATGGACTACATTGCCCAGTTTACCACAGATATACGATACGTCAAAGGTGCCGACAATGCCCCAGCTGATGCCCTCTCTCGAAACATCAGTACTGTAATATCTTCTCCCATCGACTATGCTGCCATTGCTGCTGATCAAGTCGGTGACGCTGAGCAACAGCGACTGTTGGATAACCCTGCACTACAGATGAAGAAGATTACACTTCCAGACACCCAGGTCACACTGTACGCTGACACCTCCACTGACACTCTCCGTCCATACGTACCAGAGAAACATCGACACCAGCTCTTCAAGAAGTTACATGACCTCTCACGCCCTGGAATCCGTGCCTCGCACCAGATGATGTCTTCCCGCTTCATATGGGAGGACATAAATAAAGACGTCGGACACTGGGCACGCACATGTATACGCTGTCAAGCTTCCAAAGTCACATGCCATACACACTCTCCTGCAGCCACCTTTACGCCAGTCACCGAGAGATTTGACCATGTCCACATAGACCTCGTTGGCCCACTTCCGTACTCCAATGGCTATCGATATTTGCTCACCTGTGTGGACCGCTTCACACGCTGGCCTGAGGCAGCACCTCTCATCGACATCACCACGGATACTGTTGCACGCGCTTTCATCGCTACATGGGTGTCCAGGTTTAGTGTGCCTCTAAGCCTTACTTCTGACCGTGGTGGTCAGTTTGAGTCAGGCGTGTGGAATAAGGTCATGATACTCCTTGGCATCCGCCGATACAGGACCGCCAGCTATCACCCACAGGCCAACGGAACGGTCGAACGATTCCACCGCCAGCTGAAATCTTCCCTGGCAGCTTCAGCCCAGAGAGAAGATTGGTCACTAGCACTTCCTTTTGTCCTCCTTGGCATCAGAACTTCACTCAGAACAGATCTGCACAACTCCTCTGCTGAGCTCGTATATGGCTCTACGCTCAGGCTCCCAGGTGAGCTTCTCTCTGCCACACCAGACCCCGAGCCTTGCAGCGTTCAGGACTTTGCAACACACCTGAAAAATGCCATGAAGTGCCTCCAGCCAGTGCAGCCTCGTACGTCCACCTCGAAGACCTTCGTTCACCAGGACCTGGAAGCCTGCACACTCGTCTTTGTTAGAGTCGATGCAGTCAAAAGGCCCCTTCAGCAGCCATATCAGGGCCCCTTCCGAGTAGTTCGCAGGACAAGGAAAAACTTTACCATCGACAAACATGGTTCTCAAGAAGTTGTGGCCGTAGACCGGGTCAAGCCTGCTTATATCCTGAATCCGGACCAGATGCTGCAAGCAGTGCAAGTGACTGTTCCTCCAACACATGCTGGAAACAACAAACTACAACACACTAGAGTATCGTTCCTCCTTCCTCAAAACTAGGGGGGGAGTATTGTAGTGTACTATAAAATAGGTCCATTTTCTTTGATTGAGTGTGTAACTATTCTCTAATTATCTGCCTGCCCTGTATTGTGATTCTTTTACCATTACATTCCTTCATGCAGATAGCCTATGCAATTTCTTTCAGCATATTCTCTTTGCCAATTTGTGCAATATCATTGTCTGCATACTCTTGCAGAATTTCATGTATACAACATATGTATTATACATTTAATACCATAACCAAATACTCTTAGCTTTGTTAACGTCAGGTCCGCAGTAAAATGTATATAGTGTTAACTTGTTTTGACATTAAATCATTGGGAACTATTCACCGCATCTCTCTCTTCTTTGAGCCCTTCAACAAGAGAGTTATAGACACTAGCACTTCTACTTAAAGAGAGTTATAGACACTAGCTCCTTAGGCTGAGAAGTTGTAGTGGAGAAACCCTGACACCGGCCCTTACACAGGAGTCCCTCTTTAGGTAGCAGCACAACTTATAGTTGGTGGCTACAACACGACTCACCCACCAACAACAGTACGTACAGTTGGACACATGAATGGGTGGTACAGCCCAGGTAAAAGATACTTGTCCCATTTGAGTAACCATTGTCTATTATCAGGTACCGTACTTGCTTTTTATTACCATCCTCAATACTGACTTCTGCCCCTGATGTCTCCTATTTGGCACTAAGGAACTTGATATTGGGAGAAATTGACCATCTTTCACTTGGGCTGTACCACCCATTCATGTGTCCAGCTGTACATAAAGACATAGTCTTTTCAGCTTGAAGGCCTGAGACTGACTGAATTTCCAAATAGCCTTTTTGCCTTCTTTAGCTCTAACGGAAAATTTCCGTTCGAGCTGTACAGCCATGGGTGATAGTGGTGGACCAGGGTCCAAGGAGTGTTGGAGAGCAACTGAACAGAGTTCGAGAAAGTGAGTCTTCTAAACCTCTCAACGTTGAGAATGGTTTGGAAAAATCACTTGTTCGAAGTCTGTCTAGTTGCTCTCCAACACTCCTTCCACCCTGGTCCAGCACTATCAGCCATGGCTGTACAATTGGCGCCCGTTTTTAGCAGCTCGAGCGGAAAAAAATTCGTTCGAGCTTCTGTTCGGGAACGGAAAATTTCCGTTCGAGCTCTTCTTTATGGTTTTAACCGATAAATAAAATATTTGACATTTTAACGTAATTTTTACGTCAAGTTACGTCATGTTACATCATAAAAACCTTTGCCGGTGGTGCTGATTCAGAATATATAGTTTTGACAGTGAAACATTTTTTTTTTTAGCGGATTTATACTAGATGACGTAATTTTTACGTTGAGTTACGTCATGTTACGTCATACCAAAACCTGCGCCTGGTGATGATAATTCAGAATATATATGGGTTTTGGATGTAGGTGTAACCGTTTTCGAGTTATAAGAGGACAAACAGACAGTTTGCCATTTATAGTATAGATTATAGATATGCAGTAGATGTGGTTCCACCATGTATGGGGGCCTTAATTAAGATGAAACACACACACACGTTTGATTGAAACACACACGTAAGATTAAAACACACACCTAAGATTGAAACACACACACACGTAAAATTGAAACACACACACACACACGTAAAATGAAATCACACACACACGTAAGATTAAAACACACACACACATAAGATAAAAAAAAAAAACACACACGTAAGATTAAAAAAAAAAAACACACACACACACACACGTAAGATTAAAACGCACACACACACGTAAGATTAAAACACACACACACACACACGTAAGATTAAAACACACACACACACACGTAAGATTAAAATATTCACACACACGTATGATGCAAGGCACACACACACTTAATGTATTTTTGGTTAGTGAACACTAAAAATAATAATAGCGTGTATCGGCCGGGAATCAAACCCGGGTCTCACGCGTGAAGTCTACGACTGAACCACCGATGCTTGTAATATCAATGGAGATTTTATTGAAACCGGTTACGCGGATTCATAGTAGATGACGTAATTTTTACGTCGAGTTACGTCATGTTACGTCATACCAAAACCTGCGCCTGGTGATGGTGATTCAGAATATATATGGGTTTTGGATGTAGGTGTAACCGTTTTCGAGTTATAAGAGGATAAACAGAGACGGATTGTCATTTATAGTATAGATTCCTTACAAGTTTGAATATGTATTCGATGTATTTGATGTGTTTACCAATATTCCAGACAAATGTCCAGATTTTCATATGAGGAGCTTGTCTTGTAAGCAGGAGGTAAGAAAGCATATGGAGGCCTCACAGGCAGAACATATTGCTTAACAATATAAGATAGCCAGGGATTGATATATTGAGGAAGGAGATGTAGAAATGGTAAAAACGCCAGAGAGGTTGAGTAAGCTATCTCTTAAACTCAAGGGTCCATATATTGTCAACAGAGTATTGGGAAACAAATAACGTAACAGATACTGATCACAGGGTACACGTAGATTGTATAAAGAAGGTTCTCAGATAGATGATTCAAGTGGAAATTGAGACAGTGTTAGAACATGAGACAGAATTGCAACTAAAATCAGGAAAATATCTTGCACAAACTATAACAAAATAATTTATTCACAGACGATCATGAGGACATTGGGAGGTTTCTGCGTGGTGTTGGTCACGACGCTCATGGGTATAAAGGGTACGGACGACCACATAAAAACGGGTACCCTAGAGGCGCAGTCATGGGGGCGCGTGGAGGCCAGTTTAGAGGACGTGGTAGAGTGTTCCACTATTCACATCAGGATAGTTACCATCCAGAAAGAAGTTAGGTGTCTCCCGGATAGAATTAATGGGGTGAAGTCCATAAATGGTATAGTCATGCAACGGCAAATTGCGTAGTAGTAGTACGTGCCCTAAAGGAGAGGGATAAGTAACGTATGGGGATCCGGCGATCAGGGTCGGATGAAATATTATGACCAAAGGATGGGGAGAAAATGCCTAGAGACTTAGAATTCTCAATAGTATCAGCGATTAGTAAAAATAATCACTTAGCCGTAGGAAATGTAACAATAGGGGGAGTTCCGGGGGCACTCTTGATTGATACTGGGGCAGTCAATCTAATAATCAGGAAGGCTGATCACTGTTTAAAAGTAATTTTAATTCTATCTTGAACTGCGGAGACGCAGTTGTTTCAGCGTGGCCGAGCAATGTATCCGCGCCTGTATTCACGTGATACACCCATGGTTGGTGGAATATACTGTAAGGGTTGAAAGCAGTTCAAACCAGTTTCACCAGACACAACATCCTTTGAAAGGTGCTGATCTGACAGCATGATGGTAAGTTTCCATGCTGAGCCACTGATTGCTAGATTTCACTCTGTAATTATCTGTATGTTAATTTCTATGCTATAATCAACTGCATATTGTCATCTTGTATGAAGAGAAAGGGAAAATATATATTTACTCACATTATTCTTATATAAACTTGTATGTAACATGTCTATATTTCATATATAAGCTAAGCATTATCAACACCATCGTTGCAATCTGTCACGCACGAAAGGGTGTGGTACGTGAGGAAGGATTAAAAGAAGAGAGGCGCACTTGGAGCACTGCCATGGGCTAGACTGCTAGGGAGGATGGAGTCCTGCCCTTAGCGAGAAGATTTACCTTCCTACATATATCTTAGAGAGACACAAGTTGCCTAGTATAACCTGTAACCTGATATACTTCAGTAAATAGAGACAAGTCCACGAGTTTACTCTAAACCTTGAGTAATTAACTTAATTCCCCAGGAAGACGAGAGTGGTAGGTTCAGTCAAGTGTAGAAGTGGACTGACGCCAGCTCTTAGTCAAGGACGGTGAGTGGGTGGTAAGTAATACCAGCCCAACTGATAAATGAGAGTTTTCGGTATTTTCACAAGCTGAGGTGGACGACCCACGAGTACATGATGGTGGCAATCGGGTGGGGTTTCCACAGGCGTGAAGAGACTCACCACTGTTACAATGGCCTCCTGCCCCACAGACCCCCGGTATGCTCTGGTCGCATTGAAAAAACAAATAAAATAAAGGATATGCTGGCCCTATATGCCTGGGCTACCAAAGCAAGTCCCAGGAAGGTGGGACCAGAACTTACTGGACCAGGGAGTCTGGGGGCCTCCGGCTGTCAGGAAAATTGGGGGGAAGGTCTTTGATCCCACAGCCAGTGGTGTGGGCTCAAGTCCACGTTACCACAAGAGCTACAAGAGAGGCTGCACCTTCCATGAAACCAGTCCTGAAGGGACCATAATGAGGGAGGGAGTTTAAACTGCTGTATGCAAAGGGTGTGCTGGCCGTCCACACAGCCGTGGAAAAAAAACGAGCCCTCGGTTGCAGTACACCTCACGTGAATTTTTATTCCATGGGGGCAGATCTCGTCAAATCCACTAGAAAGTGACCAGATCCTACAACATATTTATTCTAGCCCTATTGTGGATGGCTAGTATTCCCAGAGCATAAAGTAAGCCCCCCTGGGCAACTGGCTGGGAGTTCCACCAGGTAAGACCAATCGGATATAACGTGTCTATTTCAAATTGTGAGCACATGAAGATTTCGTTGCTTCACTCACCTCCTGATGGTGGTATTGGTATAATAGTTTTTCGTTTTCAGACTGACAGCAGCTCTCCATCATTGCCTGGTCAGGGACTATCTGCCTTGAGTGTACAGTAGACCCTCATTTTTTGCGGATTTTTTTTTTGTCGCGGCTTGACCAATCGCGGATTTTGAAAGCAGAAGTATTTAAAATGAAATTTTAATTTTGCGTCAATTTCAACCATGGCGCTATACCTACGCCACCTTCTGTCTTGGTTCCCGCCACCCTGAAAGCGCGCCAAAGCTCCGCGCATCACCCACAGTCCTCTGTCCAGTGTCCACTCACTCGTCTCCGAGTGAACGCACAGTGATTATTTCGTCTCTCGTTTCCTACATGCATTCCACATGGCGCCAATATGCGAGCTAGGCTCTTCTACTAAGGGTAAAAGTGTTGGAAAGGACTCCAAAGATATTAAGAGGTCAATGAAAGTGATGACCTTAAGCGAGAAAATAATTTTGCTTGATAAACTTCGTGGTATGAGCTGATGCTGCTTGCAGTCGGGAGTCTGGAGTGAACGAATCGACTGTGTGCTACATAAAGAAAAGTGAGAAAGAACTCACTGCACATGAATTGGAAGAATTGCTAAAGGAAGAGGAAGCGAGTGGAAATTATTCGCCACAAGCATGGGCGCTGGAGAAGATTGGGGAATTATCGCGAGTATGCAGCAGGCCTACTCTTTAATTATGTCATATGACCCATCTCTAGACAGCGCCATAAAAGTGAAAAATGGGGTGGAAGCTGCATTTGTTCCTTATCAAGAAATGCTGAAGGAGATGAAGCGTGAGAGGGAGCAGCTTCCAATAACCATGTTTTTAACAAAGACAACAAGTAAGCCTTCGACATCTGACAACTCGGACACCCCCACTTCCCCTCCCTCCATACACATGGACGACGAGTCAGCGGATGATCCTCCACCTGCCTCGTCTTTCTTCTGATAGGTATGTGTAGACAGTAGGAATAAAACACTAACTTTACATATAATAACAATTGGCAGAGTGGATGTTGGTGGCCAGCGAGATGCGAGTGTGGACTGTCTAGCAGAGTGCAGACGATGTGATACTACTGGTGGCACTGCGCGGTGGCGGACTGGCAAGATATACCTGGTGTATACACAGACGACGCTATTACTGTATTTGTTTACTTTTTTTTTTATTCAGTTCGGTATCTTTAATAAATGTATTTTGCATATTGCTGTGTTTACATTTTCCCATTACAACATTATTAAGTATGCAATAATATAAGTAGGTGTATTGGGATGGTACAGTATGTATATGTGTTTTCTGGAAGGCAGTATGATGATCATGGGTACAGCAGGATACAGTTCTGAAAAGATATTCGCAGTTTTGCCTTTCGCGGGGATATCAGGAACGTAACCCCTCGAAAAAAGAGGGTTTACTGTATGTATACTTTCTTGAGTCTGTATATCAAAATTAATTTTCTGATGTCTCAGAATGTTACTTTTTGTCAACCACATCGTTATTAATGCATGTTACGCTGATAGTAGAAGGTAAGGGATAAAATGGAAATGTTAGTGTCAGGATTAATAGAATATACAGGGCTAGCCCGGATCTTTTCTGAAAAAGTCTCCTTGCGCACCAAAAGTAATATTGATGAAAAAAGATTACTGTGATTGTATCAATAACAATAAATGCATTACTGGGAAGTGAAATTGGTTTCTTCAAATTTTTTCCCCTGGCAACACCGGGTGCCTCAGCTAGCACACACACACACACACACACACACACAAACCTTTTCTGAAAAAGCCTCCTTGCTTCTGCTTCACCTCTTCATTGAAAATCCCCTCGCCCTTGACTGGCTCACCCCTGTACTTCATGTTGGAGAAGCTGGTGTGTTCTACTATCTGTAAGGGCAGGTTTCTGTCAGAATATCAATTTTATTATCCCTTGTTATGTCTAATAAAGGAACTGTGTTATCGAGATATTGAAAACCACGAGGTTTTCTCTGCCCCATCCGGAGATAAGGGATAGGTCAGAAGTCAGGCGTGAGACTGCATCATCATCTGTTGTGGAGAGGAGTTTCTTGGGTGGGCAGTTGTCAATCCAGGGGGAGTAGTGTAGAGTGAAATCATCAGAATAGGAGTGGATAGGGGAGAAAGTACTGCTAAGAAGGCCAGTAATGAAGAGGAGAGAGATAGGTGACAGGACAGAACCCTGAGAAACACCACTGTTGATGGGCTTAGAGGAAAAACAGTAACCATCTACAACAGCAGCTATAGAATGGTCAGAAAAGATCACAGAGATAAGCACAGAGGGACTGATAGAAACCGCATGAGGGCAGTTTGGAAATTAAAGCTGTGTGCCATCAAAAGCTTTTAACCCTTAAACTGCGGGTGTCGACAATTGCTGACACCACCACCAAGTGTAGGTGACAGAGGGTGTCGGCATTTGTCGACAGACCCATTTTTCAAATATGCACGCCTCTGACATATTTGATTAGGTTCACAATAGAGGGTGTGTGTAGAGAGTGGCTGTTCCATTTACCGCCCCTAGCCTCACAGCTGTTCTAGCTCACCTCATATTTCTGGCTATATTATAACAATACTCATGCAATTTTTATTCAATAAATATTAGAATACCTTTTAAGAGTGCCTATGAAGACGGATATCTATTTATCTAAGTAATATGGGGAGAAATAAAATTGACTGGAATGTTGTGTTCATTTACGTTTGAAGATAGTTTACTTGGATTTGATTTTTTTTTTCTTGTGTCTGTTTATATCGTCAATGCAGCAGATGGGCATGATTTGCATATATATAATAACAAATGAGAATTTTCTTTGCATCCCAGCATCATACAATGAAGTTAATGAGGGGTTAATTTAAATGTTTATAACAAGTCAAGGGTAAAGGAACAATGTCTGTTCAGCCAATCACAAGCTGGCAATGCAATATTGCCATTTTACAAATAATTCTCCAATTCCATTGGTCAAATGAGATGAAATAGAGTATAGTGATTAGCGTAGCCTAATGGAGATAAAAGTTCAAGAGTATATTCAGAAGGATGAGAAACTAGAACTAGTCAAGGATAATGGGCTGATCTCCAAGGTGGCCAAGAATACAAGTAGGGTGTTCCACATTTGAGGTGAGATTGTCATAGAATTTTGGATAATCAGTAAAATTAGGGGAGAATTATACAGCACAGATGAATTTAGTTTGAGAGTGACAGTTCTGCCAAAGCCGAGGGTTGAGAAGTTAGAAGAGTCAAGTTCAGGAACATGAGAGTAAGTGAGGTTGTTGTATGCATATACTCAATATCCACCTTTGATTCGAAACTGAGGATAGAAAAACAGCTGAAGCACTTCTTTGGACAGAAGAACCGGGAAATTATTAATAACTCTTTAACCCTAAATTCTCGGGTGTAGAGAAATTTCGACACTAGCAACAAGTCTGGAGCACAACGGGTGTAGAATATATTCGACAGCACAGTTTTTAAATTTGCGCGGTCCCTAACATACTAGTTTCGGGGCGGCGAAAGTAGGTTGAGAGCCAAGGGACTTGCCACACCCCTTCCAGTTACCACCAGTCAGTCTTACTCGGACAGTGAGGGTGGAAGGACATATTTTCATCACTCATCTTTTCCTGTAATTTCCATATATGTACGGAAAAACGACAGTGGTATTATATTTTATATTGTTGTGTTGAAAAATGTGATTCTGACATGTTTTATAACAAAATTTGAGTGTGAAAATGTATTTAGATATTTAAATAAAAGTGTAAAAGTGAATTTTTAGTTGATGTCAGTTTGAGCTGGCTACCCATCCTTCAGATGTCACTTTAGTCTTCACAAGTACATTAGGAGTCAGCTAAAGGTTTGTACTTCAATATTCTTTATAAATTATATATGTAGCATGAGTGGTTTACAAGCTATTAGCCGTGATATGAGTTGTTTGCATAGTGACCGCGAGTGTAGGAGTGAGGCCCTGGAGAGCTGCTGCGACAGATAATGCCTGCAGCCTAGTGGTTAAAACCTGATATTATAATAGCTTAGTCAAGCCATGAAATTAGTACAATTTGAGGGATCGTGTAATAGGCAATGCCTCAGTAATTAGTATTTCTTTTTCAATTTTGGGGCAGAAACAGGAACTAATTGTCATAGTAAGCGTATTGATTCAAAAGGTCTTCCCCTGATGGAGGAAGGGGTTATTGATTAATACGATATGATCAATACCTTTTGGGTTTTGGTTCCTCCTCCAACCCAAGCCATTTTCTTTCCTTACTTCCACAGTCCCTCCTTTCTTTCTTTTTCCTTCATGCTTGCTCTCCCTCCTTCCTCTTTCCTTCTCCCTTGTGGTACAACATCTTTCTGGCGTAGAGCGGTCTTCTTCTCCGTTATTATCGATCAAAAGTACTGTGTGAGAATTTTCTTTACCAACTTCTTCACTCCCATATTTGATTTGCAGAGAAACAGCCTTTATAGAAAAGTTTTTCACTACTGCTTCAATTGGTTCTGGATTGAAGCACTTTACTTTATATATTATATGTGATTTGATAAAAAAAGTGATGGAAGGCAGACAAAATTATTTTTTTTTATATAGCAACATTTGAATAATAAGGAATATTTTCAAGAATGATTGCATAAAGTGTGTATTAATATTAAAGTAAGTTAATTGAAAGGTATATTGTGAATACTGGTTACATGGAAAATGTTTAGTCAACTCACGTTCTGCTTTTGCTGTTGAGTGAGATTGATGCCTACAAAGTCAGAGAGTTTGCCAAGTTCTCCCATGATGTCTTTCTTGAGGTCTTCATAAAAGATGAAGTGCAGGTTGGGATGGTATCGTTTCTCCCAGGCTTGGTGTACGTGACGCCAGAATGGTCCAAACATTGCTGTTGGACAATAGTATAATAAAACTCTACCCTTGGGTACATGGACAGTATACATCGATGTTCCTAACCAAAGCCCCAATCACAGAGATGCTATGTCGTCCCCATGCTTTAGGGTATCGCTCAGTTTCTCACAACTATTAATAGGCCTCAGTTCACAAAATAACTATAGAACAGACCATCTGACAAGCTCTTTGTGTATACTCATCATACATAATCTCTGACCAGGGAGTTGCCAGAGTTGTAGCCTGACGAAGGCAACTCCATAAGAAAATATCAAATATCAGAAGGCTTTACTGCCTCATCCAACATAGTTTGGGCATAAAATAAACAACGATTTTTATATACTTAACCGAGCTGCCATTAAGTGATAGCAAAAAATTCAACGACTACCACAATAGCCTGTAACCATGCAACATAATACATCACTGCTACTAAAAATGATATGTCTAGAACATAAAGATGATGATTGTGTAACAATTGTTTTTGATCATGGACATCAAGTCTCCACCAACAAGTGTGGAGGACCACGGGGTGCGCTACTTAACATGGTTGTTTAGGCTGGCAACACTGAAGGTGAGAGCTTAGAGACTCTACAAAGTCCAGCCAGCCACTACCAGTCAGTGTGACAAGAGCAGTGAGGGTGAGAGAATGTATTTTCATCACTCCGTTTTTCCTGGAATTACCATATATGTATGTAAAAATGACAGTCACATTATATGTCATATTGTTGTGTTGAAAAATGAGATTCTGACATGTTTTATAATGAATTCAGAGCGTAAAAATATACTTAGATATGTAACGAGTGTAAAAATGGATTTCTGAGCTGGCTACCCATCCTACAGATGTCCGTTTAGTCTTCACAAGTACATCAAAAGACAGCTAAAGGTTTGTACTCCATTATCCTGTATAATTTATTCATGTAGCTTGAATGATTTTCAAGTTAATAGTCGTCAAATGTGTTTGTTACATGGTGAGCGCTAGTGCAGGAGAAAGGCCTGCAATAAAGAGCTGGCACACTAAAAAAGTAGCTGCATTTAAGTGGTTATTTATTTATTAATTAATTAACATATTATTGTATTTTCACATTATACAATGATCCAATGCAATTAAAATAATTTTGGGCATGTTATTGCACACATTGTCTCATTCCAGAGAGAATATCTGGCTGATCAAGTGGAGGAGTAACCACTTAGCCACGGGCCTTATCTACCATTGTAGCTCTGTAGTCCGGGCTTTTCTCCCGCACTCGCGACCACTATGTAATCAACACATTTGAAAGCTAGTAGCTTGCAAACTGATGTACTTATGAAGACTAAATGGACATCTGTAGGATGGGTAACCAGCTCGGAATGACTGCAACTAAATATTCACTTTTACACTCTATTTACATAATCCTAATACGTTTTCACAATCGAATTTCGTTATAAAACATGTCGGAATCACATTTTTCAACACAACCATCGAAAATATATTTTCACTGACCTATACACATATATGGTAATTAGCGCAAAAGCGGAGTGCTGAAAATACATCTTGACACGGTCACTGCTCTTCCTACACTGGCTGCCAAAGGCTGATGTGACTCGGGGGAGTCCCTAGGCACCCATCCCCTCTGTTATGAGCCTAATCAAGCATGTCATGGGATGCGCAAATTTTAAAACCGCGCAGTTGACTTATGCCATCACCTGCAGTTACCCACACTTTTTGATGGTGTCGACTTATGTCGTAACCCTAGGTTATTGTTCTTCAACCCTTACATGTCATAAGAACCTATCTTGCATATTCCTCTGGTAATGAATACAAAAAAGAGGGTAGGGGGTGGCAGAATTCAACACACATCTGTCTCAGGACAACTAGATCACCTGTTGCTAGGAGGCCTTAGAGGAAATCTACTATTAATCTTAGAGTTGCCTACACCGTTCTTGGAAGGATCCCTTCCTTTATTTTCATTCACTGGTACCACACCTGGCAGCTCAGCTTACTAACTTTCTTTTAAGTTTAGCATAGCACTACCTCTGTCTCAGCATAACTGACCTTCCTCCAACCTATGTAATCCTATAGTATCTCTTTGCTTGGGGCTGTGATTAAGAACAAAATATATGTTGACGCAGAGCCTATATTATATTTTTCCTTAACCACGCTCCAACCAGAGATACCATTTCCCTCTCTACCATCCTTTGCCTCTTAATGTCATTGCCACTTCACATCTTAAATGGACGACACAAAGGTCATGCAGGGACTGAAGAACTTAAACATTGTTCTCATATTCATCGTGTTATTGTTGACAGCGCACCTTCTGTGTTGCTTCTCACTTCCTTCTACACACACAGCCTGACAGAAAGGAATATTGTGGATTTGGGAAGATCAGTAGTTTTGGGAATTTGAGCGATATCCGATCAACTTGGCGACAGCATAGCATCCCTGTGTTTGTGCCCTGGTTCATATAGAATTTTATAGATTAATGTGTAAGCTGTGCTTCGACAATCTATTTATTCTTAATGAGATAGCTAGCTAGTCTCTGCTGAACTAAAATCATACAGTGTTGAGATCATTCTAAGATTACAGATTTGTTTCATCCGTATATAAATATAAAGAGCTACATTGCTCTCAGAGGAGAAATTACAAACAAATATGGTTCAGAAAGTATTTTAATCAACCATTTCTTGAGTAGTGTTATCTCCTAACTTATATCCCAACGAATTCTAACCGATTTTGACCAAGAATTAAAAAAAAAAAAAAAAAACAGTGGCACTCACACATTTAACAGAATTCAAATATCTCACTGACCTTCATCACTGATAACTTCCTTGGCGTGTTTCTCCAGCGACCCCTTGTAATTAAAGATGTTAATGTACTTTAGTAAATGGTAGTAGGACACGATCATATCCTTGGGGTTTCTTGTCACATAGACTACCTGTTAACAAAAAGTTTTATAAGTACACCTTGCAAGGGGTTAGGTGAAACTTCTCCTATAATTCTTTAATACTATGATATGTATAACAAGGAATAGCATGAATTGGATAACATCTGAAACTGATTATAGCACATCAGATATATTATGATTAGCTTGGCTATAATGGTGTAATGATGGCTTCCATCCAGCCCTTATTGTCTCTACTTTAGTTCGTTAGTATTGAGGCCATCTAACGAAACGATGGTGATATCAAAGTAAATAATTTCATTCTGTGTTCAAGGTAAGTCAATCTGCACTTAGCCACACTACAATACTCTTCTACAACAATATTTGACAGTGCTACTGTACTTGACTGCTTGACTGCTTTTGCCATGGTTACCTTCTCGGGGAAGTTCCTCTCTTACCTTGACCTTCTCTAGGAGGTGAGGAGGCAGTATCTCTAATGGGTAGTGGCATTTGATTATCCTCGGCGATTGCATCACCTCCAACATCTGTATGAACACGCCATCTTCAATTTTCTTGTTCGGACAATGGCGACGGAACATGGTCAGAGTTGTATCCATGTTGCTTTTCTTCATTTCCTCGGGGCTTATTGTCATGTCGAGACTGCAGCAAAAAATTATGTTTGTTGAATAAGTGAGTGAGGATGCGAGTGGCAATGATTTAATGTTTGATTGGTTAATTGATTAATAGCTGACTAATCTCCGCACTCGCTGTCACTATTAAAACAACACATTTGATGGCTAATAGCTAGTAAACCACTCATGCTACATAAATATATGATAAAGGATATTGAAGTACAAACCTTTAGCTGTCTCCTGATGTACTATTGCCCACAAGAGTTCCTGAACACCTCAGGTTCGCCTCAACAATATTTGATCTGGTATCACTGAACCCATGTCCAGATGTACAGTCACGAGCATAAGTTTCTTTACCCCCATGGCGAGAATGAGGTCGAAGTTGTGGTTGGAGAAGGGCCAGGTAAGCGAACACTGGGAGTCAGTATCTCATGACGGTGTAAAATTTGTTGTATTCAAGTGAACACCTCTAGTGACATGAAGCATCATCCGAACATTATGAACTGGTTCATTTTTGTTCGTCCAGTCCATATCCAACGACGACTTCGACCTAACTCTCGCCACGGGGGTAAAGAAACTTATGCTCGTGACTGTACAGTACGATATCTTCTGTTTCCTGTCCTCGCTGTCTTTTCAATTACTTGTAGCTATTTACTTGCCTTGTTGCGATATTCTTTGAATACCGTGATTTATCTCTCCATTCAGGTAAGTTTTATTGACTCTATTACATTTATATGTTAACTGTTATTTAAAAGAAATCTTCCTTTCCCATCCCACTCCTGCTCTCCCTCCCTCTCTCTCTCTCCCCCCTGCTCCTGCCTTCCCTCCTTTTCTCTCTTTCCCCCCTGCTCCTTCCCTCCCTCCTTCTCTCTCTCTCTCTCTCTCCTTCCCTAGACTCCCTCTCTTCCACTGTTCCTCTCCTAATATTTTCTATGTGCTTGCTGTCCCACCTCTCTATCCCGTTCTGTATTTATTATCGGCGTGGCTGTGTGATCCTAGTTACATAACTCGACGCAAAACAAAAGCATACTTAATCTTAATCTCAATCCTTCTCTCTCTCCCTACCCCTCTTTCCGTACTCTCTCTCTCTCTCCTAGTGTGTGGGTGTGCGTATGATCCTACAAATGTGTATATAGTTCCCTTGTATTCTATCCCGATAATCCTTGCTTATCACGCAGGGTATTGTCGGCAGCCAAACGAAGTCGATAACAAATGCGATTCAACCACCTCTGGTCAGTCCGTGCCTGCCCACCGTTTCATCTTAGCATCATAAAAAAAAAAAAAATTATAACTCAATTACCAAATTAATGTGTAACAAAATGTTTGAAACTATAAAAAAAAGGGTAAAACTCAAGAAATAAGTTGCAATGAAATTAGGAATAACATAGTATTTATACATTTAAGAAAAACACAAGAAACATATCATGACAGTTCCTAACACCATATTGATACCACTGCGTTTTGCTACAATTGTAATAAACTAATACCATGCCCCCTACAGTATACGAATAAAATAAATTCATAGTTTTAACCTCAGTACACACAGTCCAATATGAATAATTATATTTGTGAAGGAGCTTTTCTCCATTAACACTTTCTTGCTGAATCAGGATTTAAATTAACGGATGTTAGCATTATTGGGAAGGCAGGGGTGCAGACCACAGATTAATATTGAAGTGGCGCCGCTCTATTGACAAAAGCAGAGAGAGAGAGAGAGAAAGTGAGTTTTAATATATTTTACACATTCCAACCTGTTGTTAGACTGGAATGATGGAAAGTATAAGGACTAGGAGGAATGTGGAGTCCACCCCTGTGATAAACAAACTCTTTGATTTCATGATCCATCAGACTCACATATCGCTGAGAAGTATAAGTCAGAAAAAGAAAAAATAATTAACCACTAGATATAAGGTAGAGGTTACGAAACACTACTCATAGATAAAAGCAATAAATACGAAAGAAATTCGAACTCAATACGAGGTAAAAAACTTTGAGTATGAGAGTGATTAGGATAGAAAAGAGTGTGAGTATGTGGAAATATGAAGGGAGAATGACAGATAGAGAGAGTTGGAGGATATGTTGACGGAATGAAGGAAGAGAGAGAGGAAGGGAAATAGAGGAGGATGGAGGGCGCATGGCAAGTAGAGAGGGGAGGGAGGGAACAGTGGAGAAAAAGAGGAGGGAGCAGTGGAGAGCAAGAGGGGGGAGAGATGAAGGAGGAGAGCTAGACGAGACGAGAGACGGAGGGGGACCAGTTCTCTTAATATTTAACGCATAAAAGAGACATCAGAGTAAATAGTTTGACTGAATGAAGGAATAAACCACTCTAATCATAGAATATCGCCTCAATATAAGTAAATAGCTACAGATATATATCACCTCAATGTAAATAAATAGCTATAGTAATGTGAAGGGAGGGTGAAGCTGGGGAACAAAAGGATATCGTACATTTGGACATGGGTTCAGTGATACCAGATCAAATATTGTTGAGGTGAACCTGAGGTGTTCAGGAACTCTTGTGGGCAATAGTACTTGCCAACACTAAAGTGACATCTGTAGGATGGATAGCCACCTCACAATGACATCAACTCAAAATTCACTTTTACGCTCTATTTATACTATACAGGGTTATTCAAAACTACATTTACAAAATGACAGGGTAAAATCCTGACATGATGTTAAACATATTTCCATATGTAATTTTCAAAAATTTAAAAAGTTAATTACACACATGAAAGCCAAATCCATTGCCGTGGGCGAACGATCGAACGCTTTAAAATAACACCTACCCCCACCTCATCCCCTGCTCTCTCTTAAGTGGACGAGGCAAGTTTTAAAACGTATGAAGCAATGAAACCCTTATCGATCATGGGATTCAAACAGATCCGTTGGATTTTAATCGATCCCAAGGCTTCGTGTTTCTTGTAATGTCAGATAAGTTAGTAGTACCGCCCTGGCATCTACACGTATCACTCGGTAAGTGTAACTCGACCACAAAACAATACCCGTGATCGATAAGGGTTTATTGCTTCATACGTTGTATTAAGTTCCCTCGTCTACCCGAGAGAGAACACGGGGTGCTGTGGGGGGGAGGAGTTAATTTTAGAAGTGTTCGATCATTCGCCCACGGTAATGGATTTGGCTTTCATGTCTGTCATTAACTTTTAAAAATTTTGAAAATTACATATGGAAATATGTTTAACATCATGTCAGGACTTTACCCTGTCATTTTGTAAATGTAGTTTTGAATAACCCTGTATATACATATCTAAATACAGTTGCCGACGAATGGATCGAGGCCAAGCAGTTCAGAAACATGGTTTTAGGATGCCTTCTGCACTTGGTAACACTGTCGCTCATCTATAGATCTTTTTCATGAGGTTTACTCGTCTGATAGATCGAAACAGATATGGTGATTTTGTTGGCACAAGAGTACTCAAAGATTTATTGGTGTTTTGTTGCCATATTAGGTTTGCATCTTGGCATGTAATTAAATAGTTTAACGTGAATGTCATGTCATGATGTGATATATTGCAGAGAGAGAAATGTAAGACCATAAATAAACCCGATATATTTTTATCATATTTCTGTTTGCCTTGTGAAACGTGTCATTCAGAGGTGAAATTGTGTTGCACATTGTTATTTAACTAATATAAGGTGAAACAAGTACCAAAGCATGATTATCTAGCACTAAGATGAGAAAATATGTTCGAGAAGCGGGCCATTGAGCGAGGAAAAGGAGCTTAGATGGAAAACTTGCGATGATATGAATTTGATGTGAGTTGATTTGTTGGCGAACCCATGAAACAAATATGGTTTATGACTTTGCAGATAAAGTGGCAGTGTCATTGTTTTTATCTCGACAAATCTCCAAATTCGTTTCAATCTGCAAGACGAATATACCCCTGACAGTGTTGCCAAGTGCGAAAGGCTTACTTCCCCTACATTTCTAAGCTACCTACCTGTTTGCGATCCATTTCTCGGCAACTGTACATTTTCACACTAATTTCGTTATAAATCATGTCAGAATCATATTTTTCAACACAACAATATGAAATAAAACGTCACTGTCGTTAATACATACATATTTGGTACTTACAGGAATAGAGGAGTGATGAAAATATGTCCTTCTCACTGTTCAAGTAATACTGACCGGTGGTGGCTGAGATGGCTGTGGCAAGTCCCTGGCTGCCACCCATAGTGTTGCCAGTCAGAAATTAGCTTGTTAGGGACCACACAAATTTAACAACTGTGCTGTCGAATGAATACTATACCTGCAATGCTCCAGACTTGTTGCTAGTGTCGAAATTTTACTACACCCACGAATTAAGGGTTTACTGATATTGATTGACTTGACCGAGTTAGTTTTTTTATTTCATTTATTTATTGCTTGATATATTGATTGTTCTAATGATTGATGAAATTATTAATTGAATAAAAGAAAGACTGATTTGCAAGACTACTGTCATAACACAGTGCTAAAAAAAATGTCGTCTCTATTTCATCAATCCTGGTATCCTGGTTCATGCAACATATCTCAATTGCTCATACCATTAGGGAATATCTTTGATGTCAGCACAATAATAGATACTAACGTAATCTCCAATGAGCGTTCTAGTATAGGTGCAGCAGCCTGTGGATGTTTGAGGTCAGGGTTGTGCAACATGGTCCACAAAATTTCTTGCATCCATGTCGTGCCACACTTGGGGTATGTCATCACTATCACGTCATCTTCACGGAACTAAAAGCAAATGAAAAAGAAAATGCGTTCCATAATGGAGCATCATTAACCCCTTAACCCTATCTCATCTGACCTTTTTGGATACTTCGTTTTCACGTGTGGGTACCTGTGAATATACATGGATGAAGTTATGTTGACAGGAGACAAAATGAAATGGAACGCTCACATGGCAGAGATGACGAGAATGTAAACAAACCTACTGGGTACTTCCTCTCAGGCCCCCACCTCTCCGTCATTTGAAAAATGTATTGTTTATCGTTTAATTTAGTTATAATACATTGCCATATTAAGTAATTTACACAACATTCCTGTAAATAACAAAATTATAATTCTGTTCCGCACAAATAGACAGCCATTGGGTATTTATTTAACTAAAAAACACGATAATATTGCCGATACATATGACGGAAGTCGTCTGCAAATCTAACGGGCATTCTATAATTTATTACCCCTTCACTTCACAGGGGCAGGGCTTTCAGTTACCTAACAAACATGAGATAGAAAGGTCGCTGTCCGTGCTGTTTTTTTATAGTATTAGTGTGTTAGCCGGGCATCATATCCTTCATGGTACTTACTATATTTCTTATATTATTTGAGTGGCTGTTGACATTGCTGTCTATTTGTGCTATAGACTATAATAGTGATGGCCGAAAAAAATATTAAGAAATATGTAGTATGCTACTGCTCTAGAGATAGAAGTAACTTATTACTTTTACCATTTTGTATCAAAACATACACGAATGTGTGCCTTGCTGAACCAAATTTCCTTACTTTTCATCATGATTTCACTGTAAATAGTAGGATTGGTAGAAGTGTCCAGAAATATTTATTAGTATAGAATATAGAGTTAGTGGCAGGGTGGAGGGAGGGAGAGGAGGGAGCGCCAGTCACATGGATAAGGGAGGAGGGAAGGAGAGAGGTTGCTGGGGCTGTCCTCCACCTCATTTCAACAAGCTTTATATAAAATTATTTTATTTCTTTTATTTGCAACTATAAATTTCCTACTAACAGAATATATTATACATTATTAGATACAGTGTGGTTTGTCATGCATGTTATATGGGAGGAAAATATTATATATACCGGTATGTAATTAAAGAAAAAAGAAAGACTGCATAGGAGCGATAGCCCTATATGCCACACCAGTCTTGCAGCCTCTGGCCCACTGCACTGAGTGAGGTGAGAAGGTAATGTACAATATGTACAGTCGGCAAAAAAAGTTTCGTTACCATCACTAAAACAGTTTGATGAAATGTTGGTACGCCTGACTGGTGAGTGTCGTACCTCCTCCACCCTCCCGGTCCCTCCGGCGTCCATGAGTCCACTCAGTCCGTGCCCCTGGGCCCTGGCCACTGCCCCTCAGTGCGTAATGGGCAGCCAAGCAGGAATGACGTTCTTTCAGCCAGTGCTATTTTTTCTGGGTCGTTCACGGTTATTCTTGTTCTAAAATATTCATCAGCTAAACTTTTGATATAATAAAGTTGACACTGCCGGGGCATGTCCTGGATGACACGAGTCACAGCTACCCAGTCGGCGGATTACCAACCCTACCGGGCTTACCCATGTTAAAATTAACGTAGGGATGGTAATGAAACTTTTTTTGCCGACTGTACGGTCACAAGGTGCCAATTGTCCAATATTTATTTTTCTTTAATTACATATATTCATTATTATTATTATTATTATTATTATTATAATGTCTGCAGTGGTTATCCCTATCTCTCACTCTTGTTTCTGAGTGATAAGGTGTTAAAGTGGGAAAATAACTTGGCGGTGTGGAGGTGACAAAGGCGATCCAAGTATTATTTATTGCATATTGAATAAAGCAGTCATTACTTAGTTTTAGTAGTTCTAGGACAAAAATATATATTCATATACATATAGGAGTGAAAAAAAAACAGGCAAAATCTTATGTATTGCTGATAACAAAATATGTACTGTAAGATGCAATTACTAGTATGGCAATACTGTACTCCCTGTCCCTCTCCCACACTGATGCCAGGTCTGATGGATGAAATTTCCCTAACATCACCTTTAGAATTTACCTCTTAGCCTCAATTATTCCCTGATTACTCTTGAACATTGATGGTCTTTTTGGAATTATTTTCGTCTGGTAGAAATTTCCCTGTTTACTCTTGAACAATCTGTATATAATTTCCTTGTGTGGACTTCATAATTCCCTAAAACAGAGAACTTTTCCTACACCTGGCAACACTGCCCTACCCTCCCATCCCACGTCTTTCTTTCTGTAGCCAGGCGACAGGCATTCGTAGTGAAATTATATAAACATAAAAAAAAAATAAGAAAATTTGATATTCAGCGAGGCATAATTTTTTTTTTATGTTATAAATCTAGGCATTTAGAAAATTAGTAATATTTGAAGCTCAGAGAGACGATAAGTTACGCCGCCAATAAAAAAACAACATTGCCAAAATCTACTGAAATATCACTTGTTTTCGTTACTGAATTATTTTGATTCAGTCATGCAATTTTAGAATTTCTTCAAATATAGGTTATAGGATGGCTAGAGACACCGAATTTGAGAGTAATTATATGCTAGGATTTATTCTATATATTTTAGCAATAAAAATGTCTTCCTACAATGTTTATCTTAAAAATAGTAAAATTCTGGGAATTTTATCGAGGGTGGGCCATAGTTGGCCAACCTCGGATGGTATAGTGTTAAGATTGCAAATATATCTCGATTTCTTGCTCCCCAACTGCAAAAGAGGGTCGATTTTTAAAGTATCATGTACGTAAATTTTGCTATTCCACATTTATAGAGCATGAATTTACACACACAATCTGAAAACCAGACTCCTAAGTCCACTGGTTTGCATATGGCAACTCGTAAGAGTTCGAAAAAAAAAATTACCCCTTAACACGTCACAGAGAACAAGCATAATATACGTATTTCAGTATAACTATATTTCTGAACTCAACTGGAGTGAGCATGACATCAATACAAACACATTCCTATGCTTACAAGAGGGTACATTTGCATATATACGCTCGTACGGCCGCATATAAGGGTTATCGTACGTATTCATGCACTCCAAATACATTTATCTTTCTCTGGGCAATGGGAGGGGATTGGATGGGTCCCAAGAGAGTGGTCTTGGGTGGTAGGTTAGGGTGCCTGGTGGGAGGGGGAATTTAGGCTCCCCCCACTAAAGTCGGGACAAACTCAGAATTTCAATAGGCCACTCCCCCTCCTGACTGTACTCATACGGCTGGCAGCGGTATCTATAGCACCAACGATAATTAATAACTATATTTGAGTACACTAATCACTAATTTTCGGTTCGTCACAAATTTACAGTTTTCAGCAACTCATATTTCAGTTTCTCATGTGTCCATTTTTTTATCCACTCTGCTATCACCTATTTGGAACTATCAAATTCTTCAATATATGAGCACATTATATTTTTGTTCCCATTATTTTACACAAGTTAGGAGGTTGAAAGTAGGGCTACATACTGTAGGTAACTCAGGGTTACAAAAGCATGGGAATGAATATAGGTAGGGTGAAGGTTGCCCCTGAGACTGGTTTGAGGCTGCTAATGTTATAGTTTCGAGGAGGAGGAGGAATGATGGATTAAAAAGGGAAAGGAGGGAGAGGAGGAAAAAGAGGAAGTGGAGGAGGGGGAAAGAGGGAAAGGAGGAGGAGGAAAGAGGGAGAGGGACGATGGAGTAAAGAGGGAGAGAAGGAGGAAGAGGGAGAGGAGGGACACAGAGTAATTTTATGGTGAAGTGATGGAGGGGTGTATAGTAAACTCAAGTGGCTTGTACAGAGGGCAGCATAAGTCTTGTCACCATACACATCTGACAATTCATCATGTTGTACAGTATGGAAATTGTATATGTTGGCCACAAATGGCCACAACTTCCCATAATAGGACGAATTTTATGTTGAATTTTTCAGTATATCCACTTTTAGGTGTTTTGTGTGCATTCAGATCTGACTTCGGAAGTCATTCCGATGGCGTCCTATATTATGATGACATTACATACTCTGCTATGTCTTCTAGACCTCAATGACAGAAATTGGTAAAGTACCCAGCACCATGGATCTTTGCTCCTATTTGTTTACATATCTACCAATACAATTGAAAAGGAGTCTTCAATGACGTATTGAGATATATGTAATATGTTCAGTGAAGCAAGCAATCCTAAACA
The DNA here is from genome assembly GCA_033782935.1 of Petrolisthes cinctipes. Classification (NCBI taxonomy): domain Eukaryota; kingdom Metazoa; phylum Arthropoda; class Malacostraca; order Decapoda; family Porcellanidae; genus Petrolisthes; species Petrolisthes cinctipes. The sequence continues at coordinate 87,779 of JAWQEG010002454.1, forward strand.
GAACTGGCGACACAAAATGCTGTCATATAATATAATACATTGAATTGACAAAATAACCATATTTTACTCTCTTAACTCAGAGCTTTGAATATGGGCGATAATATTGATAATCATAGTATATGGGACGCAAGATTATGATAGCTAACATTATTTGGTTTCTTTTTCATCCAAAGTAGACTCCCTCAGTATCAGTAATATGAACCTTTAATAGATAATTTTTGGAATCTACATTTTTTTTTATTTAAAAACAATTATATACACACCTCGTACAGACATCTGAAATAAATTACTGCAAATTAATAATGTTAATGAGTTGAAATATTTTTTCCTTGAAACTGAATCTCCACTAAGGAAATACTCTCACCTGAAAGCTCTGAATCTTGTCGAGGAAGAATGGGGCGCGACCAGGGTAGATCCAACCACCGGGCATTATCTTGACAAAGCCTCCTGGAAGGGGCTCCATATCATTCCCAACCTTGGCCTGCCACTCCTCACTCATATCCTCCACTTCATGCCCCGTCAGTAGCTTCCTTTTCTTGTCCATGATTCCTATTATATTGGGCCGGTAACACCACACTGGAAATAAGTTCTGTGATACCCCAATAATATGGTAAAGATTGTAAAAAATATATTTATGAGTAAATATAATATATAATTATATATTATATTATATATATAATATAATTATATATTATATTGTCATAGTATCAGCATCAATAAACCGTGATACATTGTTAGTTATATGAAATGTAAATACGTCAGTATTCAGGAAGATGAGTTGCAAAATATATTATTTATGTTCATATAGTTTATGTAAGATTAAAAAGAAGACTACAATTGCTTTAAATTTATATTAGGGGATACAAATTTAGTATTGGGCGAACCAAATCGTACTTTAAAAACTATGTTTTCAAGGCTAAGTGACGCTCGTGACCCCGTAGGGGAGTATTACCTGCAGAGATGTGAGCAATACTTTAAGGGTTTTGGCGCCCCTTCGGCCCCAGCCACTCCCTTTCAGTTCTTCAATTGTCCCTCTTTTTATTTTATTTCCTTCCTGCTTGCTGTCACACCTCTCTATCACCTTTCTCTGGCGCTATATGACCTCGCTTTTGCGGCGCCTAATATCAATCAATCAATCTATATATATGACGCTCGTGAGGTCTCCTCTGCTATTCTCTCTCTTATCATACTTACCTTAGAACCCCCTTTCCCAACCCTGGGGTCGCGACACCCAATGGGGTCACCAAGCATTTTTTCTGGGGTCGCCAAGCACTCACAAGTCTCACAACATCAAAAAATATGAATTCCCCATTATGAGATGTTTTCAGCATATGCTATATTTGTATGTTGCTATAAATTAATATAGAGTATATTACTGTTTATTTTGAGTGTGTGTGTACTGAGTGTGTGTGTGTGTACTACAAAAGGCAGAAATCGGTTGCAGTCTGAACATGATTTAAGAATAGCACTTTCTACGATTCAGCCACGAATGTACAAACTTCCCAGTAAATTCCAGCCCAAAGGCTCCCATTAAAATCAGTTATCAGTTGATAAGAAACAGTTTTATCTTTAGTTTGCCTTTGTCTCTTTGTGGAAGGTAACACAAATTTTTCTGATGAAAATGTTCATATTAAAGTGAATTAAATTTAATCATGTTCATGTTTTCTCTTTTTTTTTCAGCCTTACGGCACCTCTTACAAGAACATTATACTTGTTCTTTGCTTTTACAGCCTACAATCAGTAATATAGTAATATGCAACACATACATTATAATTATTATATAGTTATATACACTGCATAAAACCAGTGGGGTCGCGGGTATGGCTGGAGGAGCATGATTGGGATCACCTACTAAAAAGGTTAGGAACCACTGCCTTAGAATGTTGAGGGGCATCGTGAGGCATTTGTTGAGTGAGATAGCGGAAAACATCTTTGAATACACAACCTTATCAGATCATTGATACCTAAGGTTAATAGGTTTGTTTGGAAATATTTCGTACCAGTGGGTTGATCAGTACTGTAGGTTGTTAATGCGATCGGACCATTAATGTTACTATTTTTCTTGAAAATCCTTTGCTCACCAACCTCTCGTTGTTTGCAATCTCTGTTTTGTATTACATTTTTCCTGAATAAACTTGATGATATCCATCTTTATTTAAGTTCTCGCTCCATTCAAATAACGTTGTTATATCAGTTTCTAACTCTTTGTAGAATTTGTTTGTCTACAAACATAACAAGATGTCCAAAACAAAGAGGAATTCTCAATCTTACCAGAGATATGAAGAAAATATGGTGGCTGCTTTATCTGACGAGATATGATGTGAGGTATAAGTGTAACCGCCTCCCAGCTCTGACTGTCGCTTGACTGGTGTGTGTCTGTATATATATATGTATGTACTGTACTATTCACCTTGGTGCAGTTGTAGAAGGTCGTCTGTTGTGAATGATATGGAGTGCTTGTGAATCCTCCAAACCCACCTGCAAAATGGATCCTCTTTCATAGACTGATGCCAGTCTGTTTTCTGACATAGTTTGGAGGAATTGATAGCCCTCCTAATAACCCACAATGGAAAACCCAATGAAGTTGCAGTATATTTGGTGGGAAGTGATGGAGACAGATATATTCTGGATATTCTGTGACAGAGTTTGGCGAAGTTGTTAGCCATTGATTCACCGACAGAATCTTTCAGAAAACAATAGGCGTACAAAACATTCAAAGCTCATAATACGTAAATTCTATCAATTTACCTATTTACCTGACCTGCCCGCTTCCCAGGGCGAATCTGTTAGCACCTCAGAGGTAGCTAAAATCCAGGTATTCATTTTTAGTTCATTATTCTGAGGAGCATCTGGAACTCCGTGATTGATTTGGTAAAGATCTGTTAAGAAGTAGCAGAGTTACTTCAAGACAAACAAATAAACATAGAATCATTTGTGCTTATATAGATTATACACTATTCAACTTAATGAGTTTAACTTAATGGCTTCACCTTAATGAGTTTTTGTGTTAATATTAATCGTGCCTTTATATATTCATATTTGCATTATAAAAAAAATTATGCTGCTTGGACACCTTCGCTCGATGGAGTGATTCAGAAGTACGAATCATGTGTAGGGAATTGGAGAGCTGCAAAAAGAACAATATGAAGATGAAGGAATGTTGAGAGAGAAGGAATTAGTTGCTTGACAAAAGGTACAGAAGGCATCTGCCTCTTTAAGGGAGTAATTTGTTGTGAGTGAACTGAAAGCTATGGAATTCTTCAAGTAATGTAAGAAAACAGACCTTCTTCTAATATACCGAGTAGGTCAGTTTCTTGGCATATCTTGGGGGCATTTGTTGCCCTCCACAATGCCAGCACAGGATTACCGTCTACTGGACAAGGTTAAGAGATGCCACCAAGGCCTGGTGTACACCCACCTACAAAAGCGCTGTCGCTTCACCAAACGGTTCTTGAAGTTTGAGGTTTAATGACTCGTGAATCGAATCACCATACACAACAACATTTTCCAATTGTGAAGCTTGAGGGGTTCATAACTCTGCGGATGAGGCGACAGCGCTTTTGTAGAGAGCATTGTGTTTGCTGGCTGGTTAGCATACTGATTGGGGACGATGTAATCTGAGACTCACTAAGTTTCTTTCAGGAATATGTATGTAGTTATCTCCTAGCACTGAATATTCGCCTACTATACATTTTCTACGAATTTCCGTCGTCCTTCATCCTTGATTAATTTAAACAAACCAGTGGATCATTACTCATCACCTGTTTGGTCTCGGTGAACATATTCAGTCATGTGTATGCATAATATCCGTGACATAGCCACACGACGCTATCGAGGTCAGCCTGCCAGTGACTAAAAGTAAATAATTATAGACGGCTTATTCCATGTGTGTGTGTCACCGAGTGCATATGAAGGTAAAGTATTTGTCTGTGCAGTCGACAGTAGAAATATTGAAAGTGTGATAATCACCATCGGCACTTAGCGTTGTTTCAGTCGAAGCCTGAAATCTGAAGCAGGAGGTTTCTGGATGACAACCCACCCAAACCATTACACACACACATTTCGAACCAATGGAAGGTTTGGGTTAGCTGTTGGCCAGAAACCGCCTGCTCTAGATGTCAGGCTTTAACTCAGAGGGGATAGATTTTGTGGTGCGCGACTGTACCAATAATGTATAACTCCCTTAATTAAAGGACCCTGTGATGTAGTCAGAAAATTGGAGTTTTACGAGTCCTTCAAATATTGTCACGAAACACCACCTATATGGATGGAGCTTGTTTCATGGAGTGGTCAGGAGGAATCAGAAGCCTCCAGTTTTCATTCACGATCACAGGGTCCTTAAATGCTCGATGAGGAGAGAGTTGATTTTACTTCTTTTTTTTCTTTTTCTTTTTTGTGTCCTTAAGTCTTTATTAATACATAAAATTTTTATAAACCATTGTTTTTTAACAGTATATAAGTTTTCTTTATAGTTTTAATGTTTATTTCATGTATATATATGTTTTGTGAAACTTCAAAACTATATAGATTGTTTGGGTTGCCAGGCGACATAATATGACCTCAGCTTTTGCATCGTCAAAAAAAATTAGTTAATCAATCCTTCTATCACTGCAGAAGTGAAAATCTTCTACAGAAATAGATGAAGAGTGTATTCACCAAACAATATTAGAAGTAAGATATCACACACATTTTCTGTATCAACATGTCAATCTCTCGCTTCAATTTAGTTTGGTTTGTTTAGATTAAGTTTGGTTAAGTTCAGATGGGTTTCATTAGGTTGTATTGGGTCTGGGTTTCTTGACGGGTGACTATCTTCCACTATCCCTAATTGAAGGGAATAAAAAATGGCAGCTTTGTAATACCGTAATTGACAGTTGTGGTCTGCATGAACACAGCCAAAGAAGTGACAGTACTCTAATCTGTTTGTAGTACCCGTCAGAATTTAGCAGTTCTTTGGTTCTCGTTAAATATATTGTTATTACTTTTTTAAATACATGAGACCATTTTATCTTGAAATATCTATTAAAATCCGTTATTCGTCATGCTTTTACATATATAAAACTTATCTTTTAAAAGCAGTAGACCTTCCTTTAACCCTCCTCAACAGATGACTTCTCCTTAATGCCGAGCCTGAAAATGACTTCTAATCTCTCTTCCTACACCACACAACGCCACACCAAGGTAGGAAGGAATCCCTTATTCACTACCATCTGTATGATCAAGAGCTGGGGACACGGAAAGGTTAAACCGTTAAACAAAGGACTCGACGGGTGTGTTTGAGACCTATAGGTGTGTGTGTGTTGGCGTCTGCGTACTCGCGCGTGTGCACGCGCCTGTCTAGGGAGAGAAAGAGGGGGGGGGGGGACAGGTAGGTAGACTCACTGACATACCGGACATAGAGTCCCTCTAGAGAGGCTGAAAGCGGAAGGAACACACACACACACAGTGATAGAGAGAGAATATGTGATAGGTCTGAGGGCATTATGTGTGTAGCTGTGATGGAAGAGCTCTTATACTGCTGCACACATCAAGACTGACAGATGATAACACTGGGACAGATTTAAAAGACGGATAGGGAGGGAGGGACGAATGAATGGATGTTTGTGTGTATGATTGAGCAAGAAAATATAGTGGCGATGGGGAAGATGGGGAATAAAAATGAATTGAGCTTATGGATAATGATACAACAGAAATAAATACAGATGAGGTTATGGGACTGGTGGATGGATGGGAACGCATGGACTGTACGGATGGTAAAGGATGACTAGAGAGGGATGGATGGATGATATTGGCTGCATGGATGGAGAGCAGGACTGCAGATAACGCTAATAAAGGGACAGTAGAAGGATGGAGGAAAAAATAGGGTTGGCGAGAAGAAAACCCACACTGGCGGACGGAAGTTTATTACCAAGCAGTTTCGGTGGACACTGTCACCATCCTCAGTGGTCAAGACAAAATGATGAGATGACAGTGAAGAGGTACAAAAGGCTCCAATATATACAGAATGTGTGTGTGAGTGTGTTTGGGGAGCAAATACAACTGGGTAATTTCAAGTGGACATACTCTGAACCAAGATACAAAGAAGACGACATCAAGCGGCTAATATCAATGAACAAGATCAAGATAACAAAATATGATTTCAAGAGGGTAGACGAAGGGTCATACAGAACGATAAGAAATGGACTAATGAACCGATCACCCCCAGAAGAATCAAGGAGAACAAAAAAAATAAGTTAGTACCATGGATACAATGAAAACAATAACAATACTTCAACACAATGTTCGTCACTGGAACACAAAGAAATATGAACTAAGTAATCTATATAAAATTATCGACCCTGACATTATATTACTAAACGAACATGGACAAAGAGAAAAAGAAAAAATGCAAATTTTTAATTATGATGTATATAAATCAAACAAGTCTGGTGAACTCAATGATGGTGTAGCAATTGCAATAAATAAAAATATAACTTACAAACTAATAGATAATTTTACCGAAGAAACATTAGCTATAAAAATACAAACATCCATTGGAGAAATAATAATAGGTACCTAGACGACCATATTTACCAGCAAATGATTGCCTAAAATTAATAAATTATAACAGACCAACTTATATATTAGGAGATTTTAATGCAAGACACATAAGTCTTGGACATAGCAATAATAACAATGTTGGCAACTCTCTGTATACAATAATGAATGCAGGAAAATTAATCCATCTAGGACCAAACTTTAAAACTTTTATTGGACACAGTAGCTTCACCACCCCAGACAGAGTTTTTTGTAATAACAAAGCATCACTAAACTACCATCTCCAACAAGGACCTTTAACATCAAGTGATCACATTCCAATAGTAATGAAACTGTCTACCAGCCCCATACAAATTCCAATAAAGGAAAGATATCTAATGAATAAAGCTAACTGGTTAGGGTACAAATCAGATTTAGAAAATATGAGACCAGCTAAATTAAATAACAAAAGTATAGAAGAAATAGACAAAGAACTAGAAAACTTTCATGAAGAAATAACAAAGGCTATGAAGAACATACCGAGAACAAAATACAAAACTTTACCCCATCCACGAATAAATGCAGAAACTAGAATAATACAAACACAATTCACTGACACATACAATTACATCGACAAAAATGGACCAAATCTCTATACAATACACATGATAAAACAACTTCAACAACAATTACAAAATATATATAGAAGGAACAAACAAGAGGAATGGAACAGATTAATAGAAAATATTAATGATACAAATGAATCAAAGGCATTTTGGAGGCAAATAAAGCAACTAGATGGATAGGAAAAAACTAAAACCCCGTATGTTAAGGATACCAATGGAAACAAAATCTATGAAGATCATAAAAAGGAAAAAGCCTTCAGAAATATATGGAGTCAAGTTTTTAAAATCACTGAAGAAGAAAATGAGAATTTTGATGAGGAACATGAAAATACAATAAAGGAATGGATGCAAGATAAAATTAAAGACATAACACCAAATGAAAGAGTTGACCTAGAGATAATACCAGATGCAGGAAAAATAACAGAAGTAGAACTACTACATAATTTGAGAAAATTTAAAGAAAAAACACCAGGATTAACAGCTATTACTAAAAACATATTAATGAATCTACCAGAAAAAGGGATTGATAAACTACTAAACATATATAATGCGTCATTATCAGCAGGATACTTTCCTGATGAACTAAAAAAGACAAAAATGATTTTCATCCCTAAGGAAGTAAAGGACAATAAAGCAATCATTAACTACAGACCAATATCTTTATTAGAAGTAACCGGAAAACTATTTGAAAAAATCATAAACAATAGACTACTTACATATTTAGAGAACAACAATTTACTAAACACAAGACAACACGGATTTAGGAAAAACAGAGGAACACAAACCGCATTAACAATCATCACTGATACTATAGCAAGGGCGAAAGCAAACAAAGATCATGTTAACTTAACTTTAAGAGATATCAAAAAAGCATTTGACAAAGTTTGGCACATAGGTTTAAAATATAAAATATTAAGAACAATACTACCATCATATATGTAACAAATCCTCTGTGATTATTTAACGGATAGACAAGTATACATACAAATAGGACATTACCTGGGATCACCATTTGAATTAGAAAGTGGAGTTCCTCAAGGAGGATGTCTTTTACCAACCCTTTTTATTTTTTATACTTCAGACATGCCACAACCTACACCATACAGCGAATATGTTGTATTTGCAGACGATATCACACAAATAGTAGCATATCCAGGGAAATCAAAAGAACTCTTATCAATGCACACAAAAAACGCTATTGAAAGCATAAATAACTACGAAAGAAAATGGAAAATCCAGACTAATGCAACTAAATTCAAAATAATACCTATAGGTAGAACAACCTCAGCTCCAGTAGTGGCAGATGATGAAATATATGAGTATGCAACCGAAGGTACTGTACTTGGACTGAACATAATCAGAACAGGTTATAAAACCTTTATATCAGATAAAATTAATAAATTAAACCACATGCTTACTAGATTATACAAATTTAATGGACTTATTGTATTTAGCATTAATGAGATCAATTCCACAAGTAGCCATGAAAAATTCTAACTTATATTCACTTCAAATAATCCGAAATAGGGTAGTAAGATATATTTATAACATAAAATACCCTGATATAGTAAGCAATGAAGAACTACACAACCGAACTAATTTACCAAAAATAAAAGAACTATTAGTGAATAGAGCAATAGATATTTGGAGAAAAATAACAGCACTAGAACTTAATAATAACTTATATGGACTAACAACTAACTATGAAGGAACCAAACAGAATAACTGGTTCCCTATAAGTTATTTACATATAAATGACAATGAATAATATAACTTGGCTAAAAGATTTTATGTGGACAGAGACAAAACTGTGTAAAACTCTGTACATACTATTATATAAAAAAATAAAATAAAATAAAAAGATGAGGTGTAACCGGGACACAAGAAAAGTGAACTGGCCCTCAAAAAAAATAAAAAATAAAAAAAATAACAAAATAAAAAATAAATAAATTAATAAAATAAAAAGATGAGGAGTAACTAGGAAACAAGAAAGTGAACTGGCCCTCCAAATAGAAGAGAAAACAAATAATAATAAATAGATAAATAAATAAATAAAATAAAAAGAAGAGGTGTAACCGGGACACAAAAAAAGTGAACTGGCCCTCTAAGAATAAATAAATAAACGAATAAAAATTAAATATATATAATAAAAAGATGAGATGTACCCGAGAAAAAAAAAAGTGCCTGTTTAGAATAAAAAAATGTTAAATGTTAAAAAATAAGTAAAAAACAAAAATAAAATAAATAGAAAAATAAAGTGGTATTGTTAAAAATAAGAGTACTTGAATAATAAATAATATTGAGTGAGAGAGGGAAAATTGGAGAGTGAGAGAGAATTAAATGAAGAAATAGACGGTGACAAGAAAACAAATAAATAGATAGACGGTGGCAAATAAGCATATTGAATAGATAGGCAGTGAAAAAGAAAGAGAATATTAAGCTTGAAAATGAAAATAAACATGGCAGCAACCTGGTTGAGCCCAGGAACTTGTACACTACTACTGTGTTTCTATTTCCTTACTAACCTCTAGTGATATCTATCACACATTCTTTGTTTTTTCCTCTACTTCCACCACCATTGCCATTGCCATTGGCTGTAGTTTGTTGGTGTGACGGAGTGCACGAGGTGGACGAGGTATTGCAGGTGGAAGGAGGTATCGGGTGACGTGGATGTTGTAGTAGTCCCTGGCCGAATGAAAGTAGCGTCTGATGGTACTCACTACCTAGTGTGTGTGCGCGTGTGTGTGTGTAGGTACAGGTGGATACAAGGTTGAATACAGTGTGGTTTAAAATTACAGCAAGTCTGAGCTCCGACATGGAGGGAGCTATTTGTCCACAGGGAATTCATAATTGGATCTAACTTGTGAGCACAGAGGTTAATTAAAATTAGCTTATTTTTGGAAACATAGAGATTCGATAATTTTCAGTTTCCTTGTATCCACCTGTACCTACGCGCGCACACACACACACACACACCCATCGGATCAGTTTTCACACAACGGTGGTAGTATTGTCTATCTCCTAGTTTTACCTTTCTCAGATTTCAACACACACGTCAGTATAAATACTCACAGATACGGAAGGGTTTCATATCAAAAGACAGATGACGCCTTTCCCCCCTTTCAACACACCGACACACATACCCACACATTATGTATATATTGGAGCCTTTTGTACCTATCATTGTCATCTCATCATTTCCTCTTGACCACTGAGGATGGTGACAGTGTACACCAAAACTGTTTGGTAATAAACTTCCGTCTGTCAGCATGAGGTTTTCTTTTCGTCATAGAGAATCACGCCAGAGTGCTTCCTCCAACCCAAATAGGGTTGGTTGGATATCAGTAGCCTATTGAGACAAATAAAAAGAGATATGAAATGAAAGGACGAATTGACCCTACTGTACTGTGAGAATGGTGTAGAGTAGAATGGAGCCTTGGAGCAACACTTGCACTTACAAGAAACCAATACTTATTTCTTCCTTCATCTCAGTTTCATTCTCTTTTACCTCGCTAATATTTTATCTTTTCGCATTCTCTATATCTGTTCTTCTCTTGGGTTTCCTCTCTTTCTCGCTCCTCACTCTGTCTCTATCTTTTGTTTACATATTCCTTCCGCTCTCCCACCATCTCATTATCTATCCATCACACTCTCTTCCTCTTACTCACTGTCTCTCCTTTTCATTTTCTCTCTCGCTCTCTTTCCTTTTCCCTCTCTCCTTCTCTCTCATTATCTATCCTTCTCGCTCTCCCTCGATCTGTTTTTCTCTATCCCTCCTATTTCCCTTTCCCTCTCTCTATCCTTGAGGACTGGGACGACGCAAGTATGCTCATTTGTCAAGTATGTCTGTGAAGAATGTTTGAAGGCTTGTGACTCCATCTTACACTGGAATATTATTCGTGAACCGTAATTATATATTATAGTCATGACTTGTGCGTGTATATGCCAGTCCATGAAGACTATTATTGAGAGAATATATTTTGTCAGTTTACCCATGTTTCTCCGTTATGACCAGCCGTCGGAAAAACAAAATTTATTACAACTCATGTCATAATTCAGCCCTTTTGGATAACGGGGGTAATCTTGTGACAGTTCAGGTCGTCTGGCGTTAGTCCAAGCACGTGAGTCCCCCACTCTCCACCATCTCCTTCGCCCCTGGCTACGTCCCGGTGCCCTGCGTCAGCGGGTCCCCTGGGTGTTCCCTCCCCCGGGGATCACGGTGGCGACAGACGCATCGGACGTAGGCTGGAGATACCAGTCTTGCCTGGGACATCAGCGGTGCGGGGGATGGAAGGAAGAGGAGAGGCTACTACACATCAACGCCCGGGAGTTGATGGTAGCAAGGGAGTGGCTCAACAGACACCCATAAATTGCCAGGTTAGGCGTCTGCTTCGATATGGACAATGTTGCGGCCGTGCAGTGCCTGCAGAAACAGGGCACCGCGCGGTCGGAAATTCTCCTGTCCCTGTCAGAACAGATTTTTTCGATAGCGGCCAAGAGGTGCATTCACCTCTCGGCCCGCTATGTGCCAGGGTGGGAGAACGATTGGGCGGACGCCCTATCCAGGTTCAAGGGGACGTCAGTCGAGTGGCAACTGCGTCCCCTTGTGTTCGAGTCACTCTGCCTTCGCTACGGGACACCGGAGGTGGACCTGTTCGCCTCCCCATCCACAGCCCTACTTCCTCTGTTCCTAACATTCTCTTCCAGGACAGAGGCGGGAGGCCCGGACGCCTTCACAGAGGACTGGAACAGGTGGGGGTATCTCTACCTCTTCCCACCCTCAGCTACGTCAGTCCTCCTGAAGGTGATCCTCAAGCTGCGCACATTCAGGGGGAGGGTACTCCTCATAGCCCCCCTCTGGCCAGCGCAGCCGTGGTTCGGACAACTGTCCCGGTGGTACCCTCATCCTCTTCAGTTGGGATCGGCGTGCCTCTCCAGCACCCTGTCTGCACCACTCCAAGCGTCACTGAAACTACACGCTTGGAGTTTCTATGGGGAGTCCTCAGCAAAAGGTTCACTAAGGAGACAGTGGACAAGATGTTGAGGGCTCATCGTCAGTCGTCGGTGCGACAGTACGAATCGTGCTGGAAAAGATTCCAGGACTTCTTGCGAAGACACCCCTCCAGGGTCATCTCGGAGGACACGGTCCTGGAATTCCTCACGTGGCTCGCCGATTCCACCAACAGGGCCCCGGCGACGGTGCTTGCGCATCACGCAGCCCTGTCTGATCCCCTCCTCCTAGGTTTCAACATTAAAGTTTTGGAGAGGCCTCTCTCTCTCCTGAGGATGGGGATTCGGGCGGGGACCGCACCTCACCGGGCCCAGACTCCCTCCTGGTCCCTTCACCGTGTCCTTTCCTACCTGACCTTCGAGGGGGTCCCTCTGGAGGTTTGTCACCTCCTCCAGAAAGCTCTCTTCCTGCTCGCCTTAGCTACAGGGTACAGGGCCTCTCAGTTGGCAGCCCTTACCCGTCACACAGCCTTTTCATCTGTAAGCCCTAACCTTACTTCTCTAACTATCTCCCCCTCTCCTGCTTTCCTAGCTAAGAACGAGCAGGCTGACGACAGGATTGGCCCTCTCGCAGTACCCTCGTTCCTGAGGGATGGAAGTTACCACCCCCTCTGCCCAGTCCACGCTTTTACATCTTACGTGGAGGCGACGAGAGGGGCTTCTCCGGACCACCTCTACTACAACTCTAGGTCCGGTAACCCTCTCTTCCCTAGGTCAATCGCTCGCCTTCTCTGCTGAGTGATAGAGAACGGGGATCCCGGACACTCCCCTAGGGCTCACAGCGTTAGGGGCGTGGCCGCCTCCCTCGCCTTCCTCAGGACTCACTCGGTGGAGAGGGTTAGGGATTTGGGGGGCTGGACTTCCACTTCCTCCTTCAGGACGAGGTATCTGTTCCACTCGCTCTCCCCTACCCCCTGTGTGGCTATGGGTACTCCACCCTCCATTCCCCAGAGTCCCCGTGGGAGACACATGAGGGGGAGGGGCCACCCAAAGAGAAAAGGTCGGGCGACCTAATTCCCGTCACTATTCACCCCATAATTCACCCCCATCTTGTACAGCTTCATGCTCACCCCCATGTTTCGCATGTGTGTACATATGGTGCGAGTGTAAATAAATTACATTGTTACATTGACGGGGGGGTTCATGGTCACCCCCTCTCCTGTACCCGACCGCTCGAGTCTGCCTATAAAGACTTTACTTGGGTAACAATTCTGGTCTATAACAGAATGGTCTACGGTTTAGATTTTATTAGCTATTACACTTCCACCACAGCTAGTCCCCTAGCCAGTATTGGAAGGTGCTTTACCTTCAGCCTCACTCTGCTCGGTTATCTTTTGATTCCCCGCTCTCTCGACCGCTCTTAACTAGCACGTGATTGCCTCCACCTCACCTCCCACCTACCGCATCGCATGCATAGCAAATCCAGCTGTGCTGGTTCCACTATACCAATAATAGTGCATTTGTCGCGGCTTCTAGCCGCTTAAATTGTATTTATTGGTTGTGGAACCAGCACAGCTTTGACTGTCCCACCCACCTCCCGATGCGGCAGGCATTCACTTTCTTTCTCATTGGAGTGACCGAGCGGAGCCGAGCGGGGAGCGGGCTTAATACCTCATCACGCCACCACCAGGTGGCTCCACTATCAGTACAGCGCCAGATTTGAATTTTAATTTACTTCTGATGATCGTCACGGAATAGACCCTTCTAGCCCAGATTATGCCTATACGGGGCCTGGGCTGGAGAAGGGGTGTATTCTATAGCAAATCCAGCTGTGCTGGTTCCACAACCAATAAATACAATTTAAGCGGCTAGAAGCCGCGACAAATGCACTAATTTTCCAGCAACATCACGAGCACCGGGAGTCTGTTATGAGACAAATAAAACGATAACACAGGAAAGGAGAACGGATAATCGAGATACTATTAGCCTCTAGTGCTTACAATTGTACGGTAGCATAATAAAATTGTCTGGCATAAGGTAGAATGCAGCAACGCCATGGATAGGAACACTCCGGGGGCTACGAAGCATCTCGCCTATGTGCAACAACTTCTACAACTGTGAATACCATGATGAATTATTAGACTAGACGTTATGTATGCATGTATATAGATAAATTATAAATTGGTAAATGGTAACCTGTAGTTCAAAAATTTCCCTGTAGTCAGTATGGTCGACCTTTCCTGAATATTCCAGCTCGAATTAATGGTTTTCAGTTGGAGTCGATAGTAATTTGAAAAGCACAAAAGAGTAATAGGTGGAGTGACAGGAAAACTGATTTGAATTTGAATATATTTCATTATATAAAGTTCATATATTGTTTTTGTTATTCCAGTTTCAATTTCTTTTCCCTAACTTTAAAGTAATTGCACTCCAAGTAAAAATCTGTCAATTTGACCCGAAAACCTTGGGTTAAACGTTGAATATTTTCCCACTTGTTCCATTATAAAAAATCTTAATATTCTCTCCATCTGTTTCGTATGCATTCTTCTCCATTTCTAAGCATTTTTCATTTGCATCTCAAAGATTCTCGTTTGCATTTCCACTTTCATGATAACACTTTCTCATCTCCTCCCGGAACAATTTTCAGTGTTCAGGGAAAATTGGATTCACTTGTCTTCCAAGTCCCCTCTGTGACCTTTTTTTTTTTTTTTTTTACCTTTTCCTCTCTTTGTCCATCTTTCTGACAACCAACTTTTTGCTGGAAAAAGAATTGCACCACTGACACCTTTACTTGGGCTTTCATATGAAATCTTGTGCCCTTCCCTTTCTCTCCCGCACACTGGTGACTCTGTCCATATGAATGTTGATCCTTAAAATAAAAGGAGCCATGTCAATGCCACAGACATCGCAAGGTCCTCTACTTGCTTCTTTTTCAGCTTATACTCCTTCTGCACATTACTCTTTGCCAAGTGAGGTTGTTGGGTCGCCACCGATAGAAAAAACAAGAACTTCAGTGTCACATTTGATGGATCATATTTACAAAAAACAGTTATTACGGCTTCTATTCGAAGTCTCACATATGCAGCCGATGGTACCGCATAGTCGCCACAACTACGAATCAAAATCAGTAACTGAAAGAAAGCAAGTATTGTACTGTATCAAATTCGTCTGACAAATGCCGCCGAACCATTTACAATGGTGTGAAGTGTTAACTGTAAATAGTGCAGAAGACATGCTACTGCTGCTGCTGCCATCTATTAGACACGAGAGGCGCTACATTGGACCTTATATTTTCCGCCAATACATATCCATCCAGTACAACCACGAACAAAAGACTGTCGTCTCAAATGTACCTTCACGTCACATTGTTGTTAATGAACGTATGTTAAATCCTTCAGAGATGACTGGGAACGTGTTTGAAAGAAAAAGAAACCTGCTGGTTAGAGGTCAGAGTGACCCAATTCTCAGTGTTAGTATTCGTCAGATGTTTTAAACGGTATTATATTATTGTTGGCATAGTGGAGGCTACTGGTACTCTGAAATGAGTGGCAAAATAGTTCCTATCATGAAGACGTCTGTTTGGGACGCATTATGGAGTAATTAGTGGTTTTAGTGTTGATACAAATTAATAGGCCCCTAAAGCTCCTAGAGAGTTACCACAGTTGATCTACTCGCCCCTGGGGTGAGGCTGGGACGACTCCGTGCTTTGTAATGTCACCTTTTCTTCCAAAAATACTGATTTACAATGTAAATAGGTTCATTTGCATGGTTGTGCAGAACACGAGAGTGGGATGTAAGGGAACCTTCCATTGCAGGGAAATTACCAGGAATAAATTGTCGTGGCTTATGTCAAGGTCGCACACGTCGACAGTCAACTTTCCCGTGTATGTCTCCTGTTGCCAAGTGTAATGGAAGGTACAGTCGGCGGCAGAAGTCCTGACGCCTCACCTGCTTCACAGAGGCACGCAGTGTTCATGGACTCGAAAAATACGCAAATTTTCTACACCTAATAATCTCGAGTCTATGAATGCCTTGGTGAAGCAACTGAGGAAACAGGACTTTTGCCGCCGACTGTACAGTATGCAAAGTTCAAAAGTCATTGTTTTACTCTCAAGTCACATATCATTCATAAAACAATGCAGCCTTATTATGATCATATATAATTTGCAAATAGTTAAGTGACAGCTAACAGTATGAGAGAAAGGTGGTCGTTAGCCTTTCACCGGATTCCCTTGCACCAGGCCCATCACACACCAGGGGCCAAAACAAAGTAGTTTTACTAAAACCATGTATGTCAAATTGAAAGTCACAACAATCTACGATCAGAGTTCATAAACTGGAGGGGACAGGATTTTGTCTTTGACTGTATATGGAAGGTTGGAATGAACTTTTACTTTCGTCTGTATTTACTGGATATTGAAATATTATGATATCTATTATACTGCATGATTGGCGCAGAAATTTTTATTGCATACCCATCTCGCAAAAAAACTTATTCATTTTGCAGTGGAATGCAATCGTTCGCTAAATTGCTTAGTGTAGAAATGCAATTAAGTAATCGTGCACTTGTAATATCATGGTTGTCTACAATTAATCCAGCACAGTTAGTGGTGCCATTTTGAATTTATTATGAAAAATAGCCAGTTATTTGATTGTGCAGTAGGTAAGCTGTGTTTCTTATGATTGATCTCAATTAAGGAGTTCATCTGTTGTCGGTAATTTGGAAGACTACTGCTTCCTCAAAGTCTTACATGGAAGCAGAGTAGTACTTCAGTGCACGAATATAAACTCTGTGCATTTTCCCCAAGTCGCAAGAAACTACACAATAAATAGTCCTTCGTGTTTGAATATGACTTAAGGGACCCCGTGATGTAGTTCGAAAATTGGAGATAAATGAGTCCTTCAATTATTGCCACGAAATGGAAGGAGCGTGTTTAGTGGCATAGTCAAGAGATATCAGAAGCCACCAATTCCATTACACGATCACAGGGTCTTTAAGGGATTCAGCCTTCTACTGTGCGGGAATTAGAGGGACTTTGAATCTATCATACTATGCCAGATAACAGATTAGTATCTCAATTCAGATGTAGGGTATCTGATATTGTTACATAAGTTGGAGTAGCAAATAGCCCTTCATTTCGCCTACATTGGAAATGCCCTTAAAGGACTCTACCAGTAATATCACTCCTTCTTGCTCCCTCTTAATACAAGCAGCAAGAAATAATATTTTCTCTGGCATTCGTTTTCGTGGCATAATAATTCGAGGATACTTCATTGTCAGCGAATTGAAGGGTACGGATTTCTCTTGACTCTGCTACAATATAGATCACCCTACTCTGATAACCAGGTAGTCTGTTTCTTAGCACAGTTTGGAGGAATAAATGATTCTCCAATTTTTCAAAAAACGATTACTCCCTTTAATCCCATTCGCCAAAAGAAATTCACTTTTTTCCCCCACGTCCTTGATAACATTTTATATTTTGTAACTTTTTTTCTCGAGGTGACAACTAGACTACTTTCTGAAAATTACTGGTTACTCATACCAATTAATTAGAATCTGGGTCGCACTACAACACAAACAGGTCATATTGATACTGCACACATTGGGCTTTGGCACATTTGTGGATTCATGTTTAAAAATTACGTATAGACAGACCAATATGCTGTAAGTAGAAAATCTCCTTTAATTAATGTTTGGTATCCCTTGGTCGTTTCAGAGGAAATAATACCCCAGAATAGCGCAAGTCTCTTTGGAGTTCCCACGAGAGCCAAGTTCCGGTGGCAAAAAAATATAATAATAGTTATGGAAATGTTCCGACAACAAGTGCTTAACGATTAACCTGACCTTTGTTGGCGACAGTGTCAGTGAAGACGAAAAAAATCTTACCCAACCCTGACTGCAACAGAATACACTTCTTTGACACAGCTTAGCTCACTCATTCAGGATCCCCTCGCCCCGTGGGATTCTGGGCTCAAAATCCCTCCGCATCTTCCTCTTCTTTTTCTTCATTTTCATTCTCTTCCTTCTCTCCTCAGAATCCACATTTTAGAATTCAGGAGGTGGAGAATATTCCCTGGGCTCTGCAACTCCAACTTCACTCGGCGTTTTCCTCCTTACTTGTTGCTTTGGTCACTAAGGGAGGAGGCTGGCTGGTATCTCTCTCTCTCTCTCTCTCTCTCTCTCTCTCTCTCTGCACCACGAGCCTGCATATATTAAGCCAATAATGGTCACGGCAATATATTTCTCTCTAGATGATTTAATTTGGTAAAACTCGGACTAAATTTCAGCTTTTCAAATATTCCAGCTACCAACCCAAATATTTGCCCTCGTTTTATTATTTTGTTGAAACAGGATGATAGTTATTAGTAATTTTAATGTATATACGAATGCAAGTATTAAATTTAGGGCTTCGGTATTCATTTCATCCGCTGATTCACCCGGTTTCGCATTATTGTATTTTTCCAGTGTACAGTCGTGATCAAGAGTACTTACACAACTTGTTAAGGATTACTGAAAACCTTTTGAGCCCTGTGTTTTATCACATTCGGGTTTGATACGGTTTGTACAACGCTGTGTGAGAACATTTAACCACGAGTATGCATGCATTTACGTACAGTCGTGAACATGCATCAGTTTTTCTCTCTCCCGTCAACCGAATAAGCTCTGTTAATTAAGAAATATAAGCGTAAAAGGGCAAAACTGCTTTGGTAAGTTTTTGGAGGAAACAAATATATTTAAACACTTCAATGTAATATGTTACTTTAATTAAGCTGCTCTGATCTGCTTCTTAACCTAACTTTGGAGGAACCAGTGTTAGCCTTTATTATGCCCTACCCTCACTACCCCTTAAGGACCCTATGATCGTGTATGAGACTTGGTGGGTTCTGATTCCTCCTGACTATACCACTAAACAAGCTCCTTCAATATTGGTGGCGTTTCGTGGCAATGTTTGAAGGATTCACTAACCTCCAATTTTCTGACTACATCACGGGGTACCTTAACCCTAGGAATATGAGGGTTTTCATACTAAATTTGCTGACGTTGCCCAGCAGAATTCCCTCTATAGTCTCTACCATAAATTTGCAACACTTCCCGTGCGTTTTCTCTATCCACTCTATCATAAGTTCTTTCTAAACCCATAAAGGCTATAAGCAGCATCTTATCTCTTTCACAGGCTTTCACTTTCAACTGCCTAACTGCAAACACGCCACGAATTTATACATAAAACTTAAGCAATGTACGGCACTCCTTCGATACACCCAGCAGGAATGTTTAAATCTGTGTGATGAGCCTTACTAAGAGTGTCACCGCTCTGAGTATCACAGTCAGTTTACGTAATTTGTATTCTTGTAACTCCTGAAGCGCTTATTGTGCAGAAACTGGAGATTGAAACACACAATGACCCTGGGTATAGTAGTGACTTAATTTAGTTTGCATCGTAACTCCTGATGATGATAATCAGCTGAGAAGCCAACAACACTCAGAGGAGGTAAGCAAGAGGAGGGCGGGTGTTGAAGGAGGCAATATGAGGCAGTCTGTGGGTGGGCCAGGCGGAGGTATATAAGGTCTGACCTGCTAATTAACTGAGGGGATAAAAGACCCTTATCACCAGGGCTCCAGCAACGCAGCTTCTAAACTTCATTCTCTCCCTCCCTCCTTTTCTCACTACCTTCCTCACTTCCTCCTTCCAATAATTTTTCTCATTCCTCCCTTCCAGTTCTTTTCATCCATTTTTTCCCTCCATCTATCCTAAACTCTCCCAACGTTCTCACTCTCCATTTTTTATCACTCGCACTCTTCTCATTTTGCCCTTTCTCCATGGAGTCGACAACCCCCGGCACACTTGTCAGAGATGGCACGCTTGATAACCAATTACAACACAAAACGTGATTTAATGGTCTTAAATCGTCTGACGTTGGTTCAAGGTCATTACTTAGAAAATTGGGGTTTACTAAAACAGTTATATATTGTATCTGTCCGTAGTGCTTCCTCTCGACCTTATAGTAGTAGCAACACCAAGCATGTTCTATTAATAGACCACTAAGGACATATGACTAACGTCTGAATTATGGGTAATCGTTTGGTTTAGTCCAAGAAAAACACAGTAGTCATCGTTCACAGGTGAATGATGACAAAAATGCTGATAGTTGTTGTTGAAGTTCCTCAAGCTGTCTGACCGAGCAGCCCCGAAATGCTGATAGTATATTATCATACTTACTGTAATGGTCGTGTTACTTCTTGCCGTTCATGTGTAACTTTTTGCAGTTTGAAAATCTAGGAAGGCTTCACTTTGCATATTCCAGTTACTTGAACACTCTGTTCTGGGAACAACTCAATTGAAAAGCTGAAAAGTAACTGCATGTTGTCAAAACGTAGCCCAACCTGCTATAGGATTTTTATACGCTATAATAACATTATTAGTCTTATCGTTTCTGGTTTTATTACCTATGTCAAGAGGTTATATACTAGGTTCAGTTTGATTGCTTGTTTGCTTGTCTGTCTGTCTGTCTGTTAGCAGGATCACACAAAACCAATGCTGGGATATTTATGATTTTTATTTCAAAAGGTGAGCCTCGTCACCGGAAAGAAGATATTAGGTTTTGGGTGAAATACAGATTAAGATCCAGGACCTTTACTCCTTAATTTACATTAAGTTTAAAAGTGGAATATTGGTGGCTTTTCTCTTAGACATTCACAACTAAAATATGATCATTACTTTTAAAAATAGTAATAATAATAATAATAATAATAATATTATCAGTATCAGTATCAGTATTTCTGTTGTTGTATTAATGTGTTTATTATTATTTTCATTGTTGCTCATATTATTATCATTATTATTAATAGTATTAGTATTATTCTTCATTATCATTGTCAGCAATATCATTAACACCTTTAGAACCCGACAACTGTCACAGCAATGTAAGTAAGGATCAGGAACACCACACCCCCGCCACCAAAGTAGACACACTTGGTGAATGAGTGAACTCCAGCCAGGGCCCCCAAGCCGTGGTGCCAGACTTTACGACTATATTACTACACTTTTATACGGCACCCAATCTCTCCACCACACTAAATTTCACTGGGGGTAAGAAAAACAAATTTCCATCAGCCGTGTCTTTATAGCCGCATACGGTAGAGGTTGTAAATTCATGGTACAGTCCCAGGTGAAAAGGTGTTGGTCTGAGTCCCTCCTGCTTATACTAATGTCACGTGCTTTGTAAGTGGTATGATTAGGAGGAATGAATACCACAACTCCTGTTTGTGTACATTACAAGATTCCTAGTCTTTGACGATACTGGACTTTTTTCAAGATATTTCGCAGTTGGTGCACAAAATGTGTATAGCTGTAGTTATTGAAATATTCTTTGTTTCTTAACTACCGTATCCATGATCCATATATACTTACAGGTAAACCAAAGGGCGAAGGAGAGGCTAAACTTTTGTCCATGACTATACCGTCCCCCCTGACGTGGTGTCAAAGATTCTTTACACAATGACATAATACTTGGTGCTTTGAAAAGTTCTTATTAACACAGTGTTTGAGCAATAACACCCTTTCAGTAGTTAATGCTCACTAACCCAATCTTTTCATGTTAACGTGCTGTAGAACTAAAGGGAACTGTAGTTGTCAGTCTCATTTATTTATGCTCATAGAGTGTCTGGCGTTTCTGGGTAGATGTGTGACCAGATAGATGTGTAACCATGTAGATGTGTGACCAGATAGATGTGTAACCATGTAGATGTGTGACCATGTAGATGTGTGACCAGATAGATGTGTAACCATGTAGATGTGTGACCAGATAGATGTGTAACCATGTAGATGTGTGACCATGTAGATGTGTGACCTTGTAGATGTGTAACCATGTAGATGTGTGACCA
The DNA here is from genome assembly GCA_033782935.1 of Petrolisthes cinctipes. Classification (NCBI taxonomy): domain Eukaryota; kingdom Metazoa; phylum Arthropoda; class Malacostraca; order Decapoda; family Porcellanidae; genus Petrolisthes; species Petrolisthes cinctipes. The sequence goes on from JAWQEG010002454.1 coordinate 109,754, forward strand.
TGTAGATATGTAACCATGTAGATGTGTAACCATGTAGATGTGTAACCATGTAGATGTGTGACCATGTAGATTTGTAACCATGTAGATGTGTAACCATGTAGATGTGTAACCAGGTAGATGTGTGACCATGTAGATGTGTAACCATGTAGATGTGTAACCATGTAGATGTGTAACCATGTAGATGTGTAACCATGTAGATGTGTGACTAGGTAGATGTGTGACCATGTAGATGTGTAACCATGTAGATGTGTAACCATGTAGATGTGTAACCATGTAGATGTGTGACCAGGTAGATGTTTGACCAGGTAGATATGGCACCAGGTACTAAAATGTGACACTATGTATTAAGTTGGTGTCCTTACAAATCCTATGATGTGACAGCAGGTAGGTATGACACCAGGTTAAAAAATGTGACAGGAAACAAGTACCGAGATGTGGCAACAGTGTGCATGTTGACACATAGGTTTACATAATGGAGTACCCTCAACATGACAGTTTGAAAATAGACTAAAGCAAATTCATGATGAAATGTGTGTTTAATTACTATCTGACCATCTAAGGGAACTAATAATAATACCCAAGAGTTCGAAAACCAGGAGGCTGTAGTCATTCTATACGGCGTTAATAGCTTCTTTTTTTTTGACAGGGTAATTGGATTAATGCCTGCTGATTTATATTTTATCACATATACAATATATATATATAATATATATATATATATATATCAACGCTATTTTGCGAAAACATTCATAACTACTGTATATGAGAGGTGTAAGATTCAATGTCACGTGGATGGTTGATACGCCACCCTTATATAATTCTCCCCTACACTTCTCCTTCCGAAGACTAGGCTATACTCAATTGAAATCAGAGGGCCTGAAAAATCTCTCCTACACCTCTCCTCTCTATGTGCCCGTTACGCCCTTGCTATTCCGAAGACCTAAAATCTCTCTGAGGGCCCGAAATCAGAGTGCCTGAAAAATCTCCCCTATATCTCTCTCCATTTTTTCCCCCGCCATTGTGATAAGCGGCTTCCATACTCTTTACCTCTCGCCTCAGCACCCAATCCCACTTTTTACTTGAGGTGGTGGAAATAAAGCCCAGAGCCGTGTGAAGTACTGGCGGGTGCTGTGTGAACTTGATGGTAGGGGAGGGTTCCTGGGTTTTACGTGTGTGTGTGTGTGTAGGCTGATGGGTATTATATTTTTTGGTTTGTATGAATGAGGTTTGTAGTAATTTTTTTTATTACTGGTGGTAGGGGAGGGTTTGTGGGTTTTACGTGTGTGTGTGTGTGTGTTGGCTTATGGGTATTATATTTTTTTGGTTTGTATGAATGAGGTTTGTAGTACTTTTTTTTTGTTTTTCTTACTGGTCTATGGGTTTTATCTGTATGGGGCTTGCATTAGTGGGTTTGTAGGGTATTGTGAGTTTTTATCTGTACGGATTGATGACTTTACGTTTGTGGGATTTTGTGGGTATTTATGGATTTTGCATTAGTGGGACTCATATTCTTGTGGGATTGTCTTGCATACCTAGGTTTTGTGGCTTTGTGGGATTTCTTTGGTTTCGTAGGTATGGTAATTTTGTAAGTTTTTTATACTTGAATTATTTTAGTGTTTTTTTTAAGTTGTTGATAATATATTTCTGTAGTTTTTTTTACGGGGTTTTGCGAGAATTACAAGTTTTGTATTTTGTAGACCTCGACCGCAAAGCCTCGACCATGGATGACTAACTGGCTAGAGCCTACGTGGTTGGAGATTTAAAGCAGCATTGTAGTTTTTCTGTGTGTTTTGGGCGACTAGGAGGCCTCTGATTCCTCGAAAATTTGCCAGAAATCAGACTCTCCCAGTGTAAATGGGTGTTCTAATACCTCAAACCTCTAAGGCGGTGAAAGTGTTCAGTCAGAGCCAGGCCGCCATTTACCTACGCTCTCCCTTTCGTGAAAAAATAATTGGTTCATAACTTGTTTTTATATCTTATTTACAGATAGACTGACTAACATAGGATGGACGTTTCCTTCCATACCTCTGCCTGCGCTCTACCAATCGCTTGCTATACCCAATCACAATTTCCCTGGTCCCTGGCACTTATATTCTATTTACAAAAATCTCGATAATTTGCCAATAACTTTTTTGAGTTTTTTTGTTAACAGACAGGCTGACAGACAAATAAAAACAAGCAATCACTAAACCTGCTCCAAGGAAATTGAAGGAAATAAAAACATATCCCAAAACGAGGACAACATACATGTATGTACAGTACACCTTCTGTAGCAGTCCAGCCAGCAAAGCATCCTCAACAAAGGCCTCTCTAATGGTGTGTGTGAGTGTGTACTGCGCACTGAGGACTTCCCAAACATGATATTTTTTTATGCCAAGTGCAATATGTGCAATGTCTACTGTGGTGTCTGTCAGGGAATTCCCTTGTTTACGATGTGCTATGAAAGGACCAACACTAGCATATGCCACCAGACTATGTTTACAACACATTTGCATGTTAAGAGCAAAATTAGCGAGTTTGCGGCGTGTCATTCATGGTACACACAAAATATCTGAATTTTCTTAGTATTGTGAAGAATAAAATTAGGACATTTAACAACGTGATGGTGACTTTGTACATATGAACTGTGCATTGACCATATCATCATAGAGATTACTTCATAAAGGGAGACTCTGCAAAACCTTTCAGGATCAGGAATTTACGAAGCGGATTCCCGACACGATCGCTCCATATTTAGTCTTAAGGGCAAGGAGACAAGTGTCCGTATAGTGTTGTATTTCATTATTATTTAGTTTTGTCTGTACACTGGTCACCAGAAATAGCTTATCTACTTGGCATACGCAGCTACAGTGTCTGCAGCTGCAGATTAATATTTTCCGTGAATTTACTCGGAAACAATATTCCTGTCCACTAATAATTATGGAGTGTTCAGTGCAGGTCCCAGAACATGTATAGAGTTCTGTACATCTTATTACTTGTGTACTGGAATGGGAACGGAGTCTGTATATTTGTTCATATGTCTTGTATGTTCCTACAATTTTCGATATACAAATGCCGAGCCACAATGTTGAAAATGACAAAATAATTGGAAAACACAGAACAGTAGCACAGCTTTGCTTTACATTTAGAGGGGAATTTGTTAGTGGTGTAAAAGAGGGATACTTCTTCCTCCAAACTGGGCTACGAAACATATGAATCCCTATTAAAATATCAAGATAGTAGTTTTCCTTGTATATTTTGAATTTAACTCTGTAGTCCACTAATTCATCTCAATTAGGTGACCTTCATACAATTCTTCTAATTAAGCCCTCTTCTCCACATAGCGGCTGATGAATATTGCTGTTTTTTCCTGATGCCCGAGACGCGACGGCCATATAAAATATATAAGCTTTGTATCCCGAGCATCGGGACCCGACGATATGTTCTTTGCTACGACCCCTAATCCGAAGGTTAAATACAAAAGCACCCTCCCCCATTTCTCTCAGGCTGTGTGTATGAAGGCTTTGCTGGATGGGTGTGGGATACAAGGAACCCCTTGTGAGGGGTACAAAGAACCCCTTGTGTGGGGTACAAAGAACCCCTTATGTGGAGGTATTTACCTAATTTATACACTTTCATAATCTCTCTCTCTCTCCCCTCCCCCTCCCCCTGACCGTCTCTCTCTCTCTCTCTCTCTCTCTCTCTCTCTCTCTCTCTCTCTCTCTCTCTCTCTCTCTCTCTCTCTCTCTCTCTCTCTCTCTCTCTCTCTCTCGCACATACAACACACATCACATTCACTTACACTGAAATACAGTACTTACACTCACACACGTCCACATTCACACAGGTAATTATACAAACACGCACGCACACATGCACTCAGTCTATTTTACATAAACAAACACACTGGCAGAGACGTACCCACACACAATAAAAGTTCTACGTCTCTCCCCCTCAAGGTCTTACAACACTCATGATGCTTGGCATTGAGTTAAGTGGTGTGTTTATTTATCAGATAGACAGACCAACAGAGAGGGAGTGAGTGTGTTTATATGCTTTTTCTTCACACCAGACTTGATTACGTGCGGGGACTCATGATCCACGGTTTATACCTTTCCAGAAATAGCTTAGATCATTTAGTGACCAATGAATGATCAATGGGCAAGGCTGGACCTCCTCACACTCCACAAAACCCATCATTTCCTTTACTCGACTTGGACGGGCGAGGAGAGTAACCAATGAACTTATGAGCAGTGTGTGTATGTCCTTGAGTGTGTGTACACCCTGTGATGATGTGTACCCTACAGTGATGTGGGCAATACTTTAAGGGTTTTGGCGCCCCTTCGGCCTCAGCCACTAGCTTTCAGTTCTTCAACTGTCCCTTCTTGCTTACTGTCACACATCTCACCTTTTTCTGGCGCTATATGACCTCGCTGTTGCGGCGCCTAATATCGATCAATCAATCCTTGTGTGTGTGTGTTTGGATGTGCGTGCAAGTGTGTAACTTCAGTATTTGTGTCCGTGTATATATGAGTGTGTGTGTGTATAAAGCTTTATAAAAGAGACAAAATTTTATTAGGCAAACTAGTACAACCGACAACATTTCCGCCTGCGCCACCCAGAAGTGAAATATTACAGATGTGGCAGAAGTGTGTGTGTTTGTTCGTTTGTACATGCTCGCTAAATAGTCGGATCGTCAACTCATATGTTCCGTTGTGAACAAGAAGCAGCCTTCAAATCTATTCCATAGATGGCGGTGTGTGGTTGTGGTGGGGGAGATATGGGAGGGGGATGTAAGTCATGTATTTTCATGTAAGTCAAGTGTTTTCGTTTATTTTTTTATTTATTACATGGGGTTTATGTCTATCGGCTACCAAGGTTATTAAAACAGGACAGATAACATGACCTCAATCCAGTGCCCCAGTCTCGTGAAGTAGGTGAAGCCTAGAGTAGGCGATGGAGTTGGGGAGATAGACAAGTAGGTTGTTCTTAGCAGTAATGATTAATATTAGTTTATCATTCATTATTTGATGATCGTTTAATGCTAACGACACCTTGTATTCCAAACAACACTAAAATGAGGTTTTTATGTTACCCGTCACAATGTATATAATTAATTATATTCCATGATTTTTTGGAATTCCTCCATAAGTAAATCACCTCTCTCTCTCTCTCTCTCTCTCTCTCTCTCTCTTCCAAGCAATCAGTAAATAACACTATCAGCACAGATTACAGATGAAGCACTTCATTTAACACACGCCAATGAGTGGCAGTCAATGGGACAGAGTGTAACACACACTGTGTGTATGAAACACAACTATAGCACGCATCACAAGGATGATGAGTGGCCCAAAGACCTCTCCACCCATGTTAACTTGTTAAACCCATTTGCAGGAAAGAGAAATATATTATATCTTTCTTTTTAAGTTACTTATAGGTATTTTTTATTAAAATCTGTTTCCATATGCATTACCTTACTTTTATCTAGTTCCAGCATTACTGCGTAGAACACCATATGACACAATGAGGACCACAAGGACAGTAATGGTGATCAACGTGATGCTCATGTATCTCTCTATAGGTTACTGAACACAGTGTTTTATGCTCAACTTCAGAATTATGTTCTCAGCATCACAATGATAGGCAAAGATAATGAAAACAATATAAAGAAATTATCTTTTATTATACGACAAATATTCAACTGCCTCGGTGCTACTGTCTCATATTATATATATATATATATATATATGTTGGTATAGCCAGGGAGTATATTATCTTTTAAACAAACGAGGTTGAAGGATATGGCTTGTTCTGCATTTATTAGTTTTTTATTTATGCTTTCAATAGATCTAACAGTTTTTCTTAAATCTTCACTTAGATGGTGGATAAGTGAGGCAAATGTTGAGTTGTTGGGGGAGGTCGACGTTTCGTCCAGTACGTTGGACATCTTCAGGAAGAAGTGGTGATTCTGGGTGGGTGAGGGGTATTTATCTATTTTCCGCATGTGGGGTGGGCGGGGCCACCATATCAGAGGCCTAGTGATTGGTGGATGGGGGGTGGCGTCTGATTCTGGTGCTTCGTCTGAGTTGTTGGTTGGTGGTGGGTAAGATGTTAGATGCTTGTGGTGAGTCAGTAGGTGTAGGAGGTGTGGTGAGTATCCTGACTGGAATGCTGGTGTGTCGTTTTCTGGAGGGTAGTATTTGGAGGTCTTGTGTCTGGTTGTTTATAGAAGGTTGTAGGGTTTCTATGTAAATTGCTTCTAGGTAGGAGAGTCGTCTGCTGTCTGTTTCTTTGTCTAGTATGGTGGTATTATTTACTAGATTGTCTCGTGTCAGAGCTTGGTGGTCGTGGGTATGGTAGTGGTCTTTTATAGATCCTGACTGGAGGTGCATGGTGAGCCGACGAGACAGTGACGTTTGTGTTTTACCAACATAGTGGTGAGGCTCACTGTCCACACTGTTACAGGTGTGCTGGTAAATCACGTGGTCGCTGTTCATCTGGCTCTTGGAGGTAGTAGGTCGGTTGTGTAGGGTGAGGTTCGAGGTTTTGGGAGACTTGTAGTAGATTACTAGTTTGATCTCACTGTCTGGGTCGGTGGGGTGGACATTCTTCTTTATTATGTCTCTTAGTATGGTCTCGTCAGTCTTGTAGTCGGTGGACATGTAATTACGGTAGTAAAGTCTGATGTCACTGTTTGGTTTGGTTGGGGAATTCACTTCGTACCATTTTTCTAGCTGGAATTTGATGGTGTTAGACGTCTCTAACACCATCAAATTCCAGCTATATATATATATATATTATACAGGAATACAGGGGTAGCTGTCTAATATATTCAGTAGTCTATCCCACTACGATGGTGAACAAAAGACAGTGCCTTTATTTAAAGGATATAATGTAACAGATTCTAATTATATTTGTTTGTTATTACTTTTCAACTAATCACCTTCATTATTCTTACCCTCTTCCCCCTCACCCTCGCCTCAAATCATCACATTTCTTCTCTCCTATATCCACCTACGTTAATGCAGTATGCACTTCTTTAAACCCGGGTTCTTCAAACTACGGGTCCCGAATTCCTCCAAACTGGATCGCAGGTTCACAAAAATAAATACATGAATAAAATAGAATAATAATGTTCGTGACAATAAAATAAATATGAAGTTCATACATGAATGCACCTAACATATTATTATAATCGAATATTCATATATTTAATTATCAATAAAACAAAATCATTGCACAAATATTAGCCTTCTTGAGAGAGAATGAGAGAGAGAGAGAGGGAGGGGTAGGTGAGGCAGTGTTTATAATTCTGGTTAGAATGCCTCTTAATCATAAATATTACGTTTCAGTTACTGGCCTTGTATTTTCTTAGGTTGATAATTCTGTTCATTTGTAAAAGATCTTTCTGTATTGGTCGCGAGAATGATGTCATAGTAAAAACTGGGTCACGACTTAAAAAGTTTGAAGAACCCTGCTTTAAACTATTGGTGATTCGATACCGTTCATAGTGTATGCTTCATTCATTCCTCCTGACACACGTCTTCTCTACCTGATCATTTGTTACCCTCCTATATAGCCCCGCCCACATTTCTCTCCTCCTCTCCCACTAACATCCCTCCTCCCTCCACCTACAACTGTTGCCAGATCCGACGAGGCCCAAACCAAGTCGCTGTTGGATGGGGAGTGGACCCTTGATCTGTCCGGAGCTGTACGTCCACCACCACGCTGGCAGGCGGGTTGGTGGGTTTGTACAGTCACGGTCAATAGTCCTGCAACACCTGCCAATGAGATGGCTTCGAAAAATGATCTGAAACTATAGCTGTTGGTCTCTGCAATATTGGTTCATAAGATTCACTCAAATGGCTCGCTTTTATTCACCAGGTTTCAGGACTTTTGACCATGACTGTACACACATACACACAAGGGTATTTTTTCATAATTTATGGTCTAAACCATACTAAACTCTTGAACTTTGTAGAAGCAGTGATCCATACATTTTATAAAGTATGAATTAATTCAATAAATGCATTTTAAGTATTATATTCATTAGTAATAATAATGATATTATTATTATTAATATTATTATTATATTGATTAATAATAATGATGATAATAATAGTAATAATAATAGTATTAATAATAATAATAATAATAATAATATAATTATTATTATTATTAATATTAATATTATTGATCAATCTGGTGTTTCGTTGTCCGAGCCTGAAGTGGTTCAGAAGGCTGGTGCACTGTGGCTGGCTGCGGGACAGAACATTAGTCCGGCACTGTACAGTAGCAGCCCGCCCACTGGCTAGATTCACTTGGGGAGTGTTTCCAACATCCCTGGGGGCACCAAATCCAGCCTCCAGCAACACCGCCCAAACTCATAACCCCTAGTGTAGACACGGCTGATGAGACCCCGTGATGTAGTAAGAAAATTGGAGTCCTTTAAATATTGCCCCGAAACACAACCTACAGTATAAAGAAGGAGCATGTTTCGTGGTATAGTCGAGAGGAATCAGAAGCCTCCAATTTTCATACACGATTACAGGGTACTTAAAGTACGGTTGGCCACAGGAATTCTTACACGGAAAGAGAGGTTATTATTCTGAAACTACTGCAATGAATGGTCTACCAAGTGACTCAGTGACAGCATAGCAAAACACCTAATATTATTGTTTTTTGCAATTATGTACTTTTATATAATCAATGTTGTAAACCCTTGAAAACAACAGCTTGTGTACGAATTCTTGTGGCCAATAGTACAGTCACGAGCATAAGTTTCTTTACCCCCCCTGGCGAGAGTGAAATCGAAGTCGTGGTTGGATATGGACTAGACGAACATAAAATTAGCCAGTTCATAATGCTCGGATAATGCTTCATGTCTTTAGAGGTGTTCACTTACTTGAATCCAACAAATTATACACAGTCATGAGATACTGACTCCCAGTGTTCGTTTGCCAGGGGCCCTTCTCCAACCACTCACTCTCGCCAGAGGGGTAAAGAAACTTATGCTTGTGACTGTACATACAGTGCTTGACAAATTAACATGTCACTCTAAGACATGTATAGGTTTGCTTGTTATTCGTAGGAGTAGATCCAGTGTTGTTACTAACATTCATAGCCAGAACGTTTCAATATCTCTGCATGTCACCATCAGAGAAAAGACTAATGAAGAGATTAAAGAATAATTTTAAAAAATAAACGAAATTTCAGAATGTTATTTTAGTGATATACAGTACATATAGTAAGTTCTTGAATTATTTAGAGGACCTGAGGATTTAGTATTGTTTAAGGAGGTAATACACTTTTAGTATATTAAGAGTGCCTTGATTCCTCCAAAGAATGGAGGGAGCAGCACCAGATTACTATAAATATTGGTTGGCCTGTTGCTTTGAATAGTTTGGAGAAATTAATTGCTCCGGAGTTCACCAACAATGTAGTATCCTTTTGACTGGGGGTAAGTGCCTTCATATTCTGTGATTCGAGTATTACCTGCATTATTCTGGATAATACTTTAAGGATTTGGGCACATTTTTGGGATCCGAATTAATTCTTTTTCTTTTTTCTACTGTCTCCTCATTTTCCTCTTTATATCCTTCTCTATTGTGGTATAAGATCTTTCTCGTTTAGCACAGTTTTCGTTCTTCTTTTTATTTATTCAGGATAGCAGTATTATATTCATCAATAATATCACAATTCTTTTCTCAGCTGAGCACGACAGACCGTTGTATAGTCCACTGTCCCCTTCCTTACTGGTGTGTGAGCAGGACGGCGGAGCTAACGATCTGTCCTGCTCGATTGACCTCTTGGCTCGTCCAAACGAACCCAGAAAGCTCGAATTGTGTTTCCAATATACTCAGCCTGGCAACTAGGACACGTATGTATTGTACAGTACAGTCTCGGCAGATAGTCCTTGACCAGCCTGTGATGAAAAGGTGCGGCCAGCTGTTTCGAACTATGAACACGTGGATTCGTTGCTTCAGTTATCTGCCTGATCTGACTGGTCAAGGACTATTTGCCGCGACTGTACACTCGCGATCCAAAATATGTATTCAGGCTTGCTTCGAAAAGCTTGATCGAGTATTAAGTGAGTTCAAGCAAGTATGTAATTGGTTCACTAACTAATATGTCAAATGATTCGAAACTTCAACAAGACCTGGGTACAACTTTTGGATTGTGAGTGTACAGTTACAAACAATGGACTAACAAGGGTTCACTGACAGGTGATCCTTGAAAAAAAAAAAAAACAGAGCTTAACTTGAATGGGTTAGTATAAAAAAAAAAGACGCTGAAGCACACGAACTGATCGTTAAAATAATTCCCAACTGAGGGTTAAAAGTAGGGGATGTGGGCCAGAAAACCGTCCTGACATCATGTCGAATTCTCCTGAAAAATCTTACAACAATAGTTAAGGAACTCGACTCTAGGGGACTGTGAAGTTGTTGTTGAAATGGAGGTACCGGTACCAGGTTGATATACTCTGATGGCAAACTTTGAAGGGGGTAAGATGTTGCGGGAGTGGTGGAAGTTGCTGATTTATTACTCCCAACTACTGTATACCACGAAAGGGAATGCCTTCTAATAAGCGATCTGTTTTCTGGCTCAGTATGGAGGGATCAGCTAGTAGCCTCCAATTCCCCATAATGTAGGGTGGCTATAGGTAATGTCGACGACGAACTAGAGGCTACTATTTACTACGGGATGTGTCTAGAAACAGACTTTCTAAATCCTTTTACAAGCGATCTGTCCCGCATTACAGTTTGAAGGAATCACTGGTCTCCTTTTGCTGGCACAGAATCTTTCCCAGTTAGCCTAAATCCCGAGTGTGACGCTTATGGAGAGTGATGAATATTGGGGCACAGAATCAGGTGAGGGGTGGGTGGGTTTGAGTGGGGCGAGAGTGGAAGTGGTAAGAAGAGATGGAAGGTGGGTAGGGAGAGCGATAGAGGGGAAGGAATGTAGGAAGGAGATGGGGAAAAGAGGGAGGAAAGGAAGAAGAAATTAATAACGTAATAGGAGTGGAAAAGAAAGATTTAGAGAGGGAAGTAAGGAAGAAAAAGGAAAGTACAATAGGAGGAAGGGAAAAGAAGGAGGGAGGAAGGGAGGGAGGCAAGGAAGAGAAGGGTAAGAATGTCAAAAGAGGGAAGGAAATATGGATGATGTTAGGGAGGGGAATATGAGGAAGGAAAGGAAAGGGGGAACGAGAGATTTCGATCATGGAAAGGGGAAGGGAGTGGTAGGGGAAAGGGAAGTATGGATGATTGAAAGGGGAAGGTAGAGGGCAGAGAGAGGGTCAAGGAAGTATGGATAATGTAGAAGGGAAGGGAGAGGGTGTTGTGAGGAGGCAAGTGAAATGTTAGGGACAGGGAAAAGGAGGAAAGAATGATGGAGCAGGGAAGGCAGAAGGTTGGTAGAGAAAAAGGGAGATTGGATAATAGAAGGTGGAATAATAATGGAAGGAGAAAAAAAGGAGAGAAAATAATTGGTAGGGAAGAGAAATTCAAGATAAGTGAGGGGAGTGAAAAGGAAGAAAGAAAGAGAGAATATGATGCACGAAAAAGGAAGGAGAGAAGATAGAGAGAAATGGAAAGGAGAAAATAGGATGGGTGAAAAAAAAAAATATTTCATGAAGAAAAGAAAGGGAGGAAAGATATAGAAATATGAAAGAGAGGGCTGGAATGAGACGGTGAGATTTTAGTGGGAGAAAAAATAAGAAATCAAAGAGAGAGAGGAAGGAAAGAAACAGGAGGAAGAGAAATTGAGAGAAATAATTTTGAAAAGAATGGAAAAGTGAAGAAGAGAAAGGTTAAGGGGAAAAAGAAGAGCGAGAAAATAGTAAGATGAACAGTGAGAGTAATAAAGAGGTAAAAAGGTCAAGCGAGAGAGAGAGAGAGAGAGAGAGAGAGAGAGAGAGAGAGAGAGAGAGAGAGAGAGAGAGAGAGAGGGGGGGGGGGGGGAGGGGGTATGGAAAGTTGGTAAGATAGGACAGGCGGTGGGCACCTCAGAAAAAATATGAGTTGCGTTAAGGTAATGTGCAAGATAAAGATGGACGAGAAAGGCGAGAATATATATATATATATATATATATATATATATATCAAAATGAGTTTTTCCCGTAGCAAACAAGAACTTACCAGCTTTCTTAATATTGTTTTTCTCTATATTTGCCATAATTATTTTAAACCTTTAACTATTCAGATGATCTAGCACCTGTTTGGTGCTATACAAGATTGAGAGAATTCAGATTGACTCACTTCCCGCCTAAACATCTTCCTCTCCTGGCCATGACGTTACACAGCCCCCTCGGCCTGCCCCCAAGGTGATCAAGTAATGTAAGGAAATTCCTCTGTTTCACTAAGTCAGCTGTTTTCCACCACTGAGAACAGTTATATTTTGTCCTAGCCATATTGTGGATGAGTTGAGGTTACAATATTGATGAGACAGTCAACCATACCGATTACCTGTGCTGTTTTGGGCTGCATTTCCAGTTATGTATATATAAAATAAAAATATATATATAATTTTACACCATTTTCCCAACAAAGATGAAGTAAGAAAGAAATGGGTTCGTCGTTGCAAGAAAAGAGGCATATTTGATCTTAAAACTACACGTACAGTCGGCGGCAAAAGTCCTGTCGCTTCACTTGCTTCACCGAGGCACGCGATGTTCATTGACTCGAGATTATTAGGTGTAGAAAACGTTATACAGCCGATATCAGATCGACCAATCACAATCGCTGTAAGATACCCCTGCCTACTACTCAAAGTGTTACCAGATAAAACTGCGAGTCCCTGAGCGAGGGTGGGGTATGTGGAACATTGACAGACTGTACAAATATTGAGTATATAGCGCTACATGATCATAAAGAGATATCTTATGGACGAATTGTGTGAACACAATTACCTCTTGCCAAACATGGTAATTGGAAAAGAAACATAAATGGTATAGCACATAGTTAAGCAAAATTGCAATACATGTAGATAAAAAATTACCTGAAAAATAGCATCGTTTGCAAAAGTGGAAAAACTGTCATACTAGTAAATGTTGATGGTAGTAGTAGTAGCAGTAGTAGAAGTAGTAGTAGTAGTAGTAGTAGCAGTAGTAGAAGTAGTAGTAGTAGTAGTAGTAGTAGTAATGATAGTAATGGTGACAAGAGTTTGTAATAGTGATGGCTAATGGAAAAAATGAGATCATAGTAGTGTGCAAAAAATATGGGTAACTGTTGAAGAGATATGATTGTTGAAAGTTACATGAAAAGAAAGAGTAAAGCAACTCAAGTGAAAAAAAAAACAATCAATTTCAAAGGAAGAAGAACAAGAAGCAGTAATAGTGTCATACAACAATATCCTTGCATATATTTATGCAGTAGTGACACACTAAGGGGAAGTAAATAAATAATGCATTATAAACACCTAGTGAAGCATTGTAGAGAAATACAAATGCATTGTAACATAGTGGTGGGTTAAGCTTAATCACCTAATCGTTATCTGTGAGTGCAAGGATCTTATCTAAGAAGGTACGGAGAGATTCATCACTTGTTATCATATGTTTTAGGTTAGAACACTTCAATTTGACATATGTTTTACCATCTCTAGGGTAGCATTGTTGAAACTCTTCTCTGTGCAGTTTTCTGATGTTCCAGATTGCTTTGAAGATGGAAAGGCGTTTATGGGTTAGATTTTCATTAATATATAAGTTAGGTCTCATTGTGATACAAGCACTCATGATTTCTTCTACCCTCCTACCTACCTACCTTCCTACTTACCTACCTACCTACCTACCTTCCTACCTACCTACCTTCCTACCTACCTACCTACCTACCTTACGGTCCACTCGAGGTGATCTGATTTGAAGGTTACTGGTTGAGAATGAATTACTCCCCAGTGATAGTCGTAGATAAGGATAGCAAAGTAGAAGGATCTCTCCCCACCCTCCACTCCCTCTGGTCTAAGCCGTACAGGAAATAATGTCAGGAATGGGAACCTTGTGGGGTTGGCAGAAATACTCCACAAGGAAATTTTATAGGAAAGATAGAAAGTAGGTGAAATTTAGCTAACTCGCCACCTGTAATGGGCAAAATTATTCATTAGTAAACAATGTAAGTCGGGGATTAGACGCAAGGTGTTTATCTAAGCGACGTTTGAAGCTGTCTACGGTGTTACAGTCTATCACGTTACGGGGAAGCCCATTCTATAAATTAACGACTCGGTTAAAAAAAAACTACAGACAGACAGACAGACAGACCAACAGACAGACAGACAGACCGACCTACAGACAGACCTATAGACAGACAGACCTACAGACAGACAGACAGACCTATAGACAGACAGACCTACAGACTAACAGACCAACAGACAGACAGACAGACAGACAGACAGAGAGACAGACCTACAGACAGACAGAGAGACCTACAGACAGACAGACTGACCTACAGACAGACTGACCTACAGACAGACAGACTGACCTACAGACAGACAGACTGACCTACAGACAGACTGACCTACAGACAGACTGACCTACAGACAGACTGACCTACAGACAGACAGACTGACCTACAGACAGACAGACCTACAGACAGTCAGGCCTACAGACAGACCTACAGACAGGCAGACAGACAGACAGACCAACAGACAGACAGACCTACAGACAGACAGACAGACAGACAGACAGACCTACAGACAGACATACCTACAGACAGACAGACAGACCTATAGACAGACAGACCTACAGACTAACAGACCAACAGACAGACAGAGAGACAGACCTACAGACAGACAGACAAACAGAGAGACCTACAGACAGACAGACTGACCTACAGACAGACTGACCTACAGACAGACAGACTGACCTACAGACAGACAGACTGACCTACAGACAGACAGACTGACCTACAGACAGACAGACTGACCTACAGACAGACAGACCTACAGACAGTCAGGCCTACAGACAGACCTACAGACAGGCAGACAGACAGACAGACCAACAGACAGACAGACCTACAGACAGACAGACAGACAGACAGACCAACAGACAGACAGACAGACAGAGAGACAAACAGACAGACCTACAGACAGACAGACCTACAGACAGACAGACCTACAGACAGACAGACCTACAGACAGACCTACAGACAGACAGACAGACCTACAGACAGACAGACAGACCTACAGACAGACAGACAGACAGACCTACAGACAGACAGACCTACAGACAGACAGAACTACAGACAGACAGACAGACAGACAGACAGACATACCTACAGACAGACAGACAGACCTACATACAGACAGACCTACAGACAGACAGACCTATAGACAGACAGACCTACAGACAGACTGATCTACAGACAGACAGACCTACAGACAGACAGACAGACGGACAGACCTACAGACAGACAGACAGACAGACAGACGGACAAACCTACAGACAGACAGACAGACCTACAGACAGACAGACAGACAGACAGATCTACAGACAGACAGACAGACGGACCTACAGACAGACAGACAGACAGACAGACCTACAGACAGACTTACAGACAGACCTACAGACAGACAGACAGACCTACAGACAGACCTACCTACAGACAGACCTACCGACAGACAGACAGACAGACCTACCTACCCTCCTACCTACCTACCTTCCTACCTACCTACCTTCCTACCTTCCTACCTACCTACCTACCTTCCTACCTACCTAACTACCTTACGGTCCACACAAGGTGATCTGATTTGAAGGTTACTGGTAGAGAATGAATTACTCCCCAGTGATTGTCGTAGATAAGGATAGCAAAGTAGAAGGCTCTCTCCCCACCCTCCACTCCCTCCGGCCTAAGCCGTACAGGAAATAATGTCAGGAATGGAAACCTTGTGGGGTTGGCAGAAATACTCCACAAGGAAATTTTATAAGAGAGATAGAAAGTAGGTGAAATTTGGCTAACTCCCCACCTGTAATGGGCAAAATTATTCATTAATAAACAATGTAAGTCGGGGATTAGACGCAAGGTGTTTATCTAAGCGACGTTTGAAGCTGTCTACGGTGTTACAGTCTATCACGTTACGGGGAAGCCCATTCCATAAGTTAACAACTCGGTTAAAAAAGAAATTCTTGGATTCGTGTGAATTAAAAGATTTACCTATGGTTTTGCAACCGTTTCCTCTCGTGTAGTTTGATTGGTCGATAATGAATTATTTACTGCAGTCCATATTATCTATGCCTTTGATTATTTTTAATACCTTGATTAAGTCACCTCTCAGTCTACGTTGTGTTAATGGGAATAGATTTACTTCGCTTAGCCGCTCCTCGTACGTTTTGTTTCTCAGACTTGGTATCATTTTAGTAACTCTACGTTGGACTCGTTCCAATTTTGCTATATCTTTCTGATAGTATGGGCACCAGGCTTGAACACAGTATTCCATAAGGGGACGGACCAATGAATTATACAAAGTAGACTTATACTCGAATGCTCTGCCAATAAAGCCAATAGTTTTATTTGCTTTCTTAATTACTTCCGTACACTGCTGACTGGGTTTTAAGTTACTTGATACTGTTACCCCTAAGTCTGTCTCTCGATCCACGCTTTTGAGTTGATTGCCGTTCAATGAGTAGTTTGCTGCTATGTTACGATGTCCGATATGGAGCACTTTGCATTTATCTGCATTGAAAGAGTGAGTACTGTAATTGCAATTTTGGTGTCATCGGCAAACTTCGATATTATGCATGAGAGGCCTTCGTCTATGTCGTTTATGTAAACTAGGAATAGGATTGGCCCTAAAACTGACCCCTGTGGCACCCTGCTCGTAACGCCTGAGAGAGAGAGAGAGAGAGAGAGAGAGAGAGAGAGAGAGAGAGAGTTTTTTTTTCCCTAACTTAATTAAACCAGATACGATTAAGAATGTACCCGACCAAGATGGATCATCAGTCTTCCCGATAGTACCCTGTTCGAACCACAAGGCAGAAAATTAATGCGATCATAAGCGTATTAGAGAAGTAGAGGAAGAGAGGATGGGAGGGGAGGGGAGGTGGCCGAGTGGTTAGTATGCTGGACTCGTAACATATAGGTCGGGAGATCGATTCCTCACAGGTCAGGGCCTGAGAATATTTACTCTAACGATTTGAGTTTCAGGCACTAACTACAAGGCCACCGAACGTCGTGAAACACCCTCGCTGGTACCATAACAGCTGCATTACTTGGGAATTACCCTCACTTCCCTCTCTCTGCGGCTGGGTACCAGTTCGGAAGTCGTGACGTGTGTGTGTGTGTGTGTGAGAGTGAGTAGCAGTTGACCTAGGCCATGGTAATGGGCTTGATGAAGCCTATGTCCAGTGTCGGAATATATATATATATATATATATATATATATATATATATATATATATATATATATATATATATATATATATATATATATATATATATATATATATATATATATATATATATAATATTTTTTTTACAGATACGATAATTTTTAGATACGATAGTAATATGCAAATTTTTCTCTACAAATAATTGTATATATAATTTTACTTTGATTTTGCTTAAATGTTGCTTGCTTTAATTTTGACCAAGATACAATGTAGAGTTTATAGTTTTATGACCTCATCATTTACAATCATGGGGCGACCAGGTCAAGTTTGGTTAAATCAGTGTGTCAGGTCGGATTGGTAATTGTTGATTATTAATTCCAATTATGCCGAGGCAGGTCAAGCTATGTATGTCATATCAAATCATCATATCAGATCAGATACAGTCAACTTAACCAGAGATTCTTTTGAGAGTAAATTGGTTGGCTACCGATTCCTCCAATCTATGCCACAAAACAAATCCCCCATTAGAGAAATATGAAGGTCGTCTGTTTCGTGGTATAGTTTGGAAGGATTGTAGACCTTTCAATTTACCAACGAGAATATTTCTCCTTAATTCAGGTCAAGCCAAGTCATGTGAAACCAAGTCATGTCAGGTCAAATGCCATGTCACACAATTGGGATGAACATAAAAAGAAAAAACCTCCTTCGATTCCAGATACGTATTGCCGGCAGTGATATATATGGACAATAATTTAAGGGATTAAAAGTCAATTCGCCTCCGAGTCTAATACATTCAGCCCTTCAATAATCCCTCCTTTACTTTTTCTTCCTTCAAGACTTGCTATCTACGACATTTTATCTCCTACTTCGTTAGCATGGTCTCTAGATGTTGGGATGACATCAGTGTTTTTTTCTATCCAGTTTGTTATATAGTCATTTGACCCTCACTCTGACTCTCACTTTTTAAATATATAATGGATTTAGTCAACAAAGCCTTACCCTCCTGTATGGGTGTGTAGTAAGGTAATCGGTTGACGGTAGCTATGGTACAATGGCGTTCCACAAGCGGAGAATATATTAGTTTAGCTGTCCTGATGGAATATGTGTTACGGTAACCTTGGTTGGCGAAAATTAGCCGGCCAATTACAAACCCTCTCTGCCCAGTCGTGGCTGTGATAAGTTTAGCATGGTAATCTTAACAAGAGAAACGAGGATGTGTTAGAGCTTTGTTTTGTTATTCTGATGGGACGTGTATATAATTTGAATAATATGTACGTATATATTATGCATATGAAAATTATACTATATAGCATGCTCCTGTATGCCTCTGATGTGTGTGTGTATGTCTTTGTAAGCGTTAGTATGTCTGCTATATAATTATGTACAGTCTGCTACAGTTCCGACTGGGCCACCCAGTATCGAGAGATCGTAGATGTGGCAGAAGTGTGTGTGTGTGTGTGCATGTATTCGAAGCCACACCTGAACGGGGAAGAGGGATCACTCTTAAAGACCAGACGTGTGTTTAACCTCCTAATAGATTCTCGCGAATTTTGCTAATAGACCTTTTGTAGTGACATTAGTGTGTGCATAACAGTAGGTGATTTACCAAATTTGCACATCGTTCACATAATGATGAATTTATTCCAGAGATAACGGTGTGTGGCTGTGGGGAAGAGAAGGGCGAAGTTTCGGAAAGTAGGTGGGCAAGGTGAAGTTCACTGGAATGCTCCGGTTGTGCAGACGGATACGGAGGGTCATCATTTTAGCAAGGAATGTAGTTTGCCAGTCAGTATTTGATGAGCGAATGCCAGAAAACAGAGACTGCCTCTGTATATGAGTAGGGGATATGTTTTGTTACATTGTTTAGAGGGATACGCAGAATCCAATTCATCTTAATCAAATAACACTTTTAATGTTATGCCAGAAGGTGTAATCACTTTATATATATATATATATATATATATATATATATATATATATATATATATATATATATATATATATATATATATATATATATATATATATATATATATATATATTGTTACGTGTGTCTGAATTATTATCATTGATTTATAAGTATTGCTATCTATTTTTGACAGTGACTGTGGATGTGGTTGTGAGTGTGGTGGCAGAGGCCCCCACCCGGATGTGTTGTGTGTGAATTTAATTCACTTATTATTCCATTTTCTTTAAGTGTTGGTGTCGAAAGGTCGGGTATGTCGTAACCAGCTATGTTCTCTAGATTCGTACGCTTTCTCTCACCTTCTCTCGCAAGTGGCGTGATGAGTGTCCGTTTTCACTACTTGGGACTTCCCATAGTTTCTTGGGAGGGAACGTATGAGTATAGTGTGTTTAAGTCTGTGTTAACGAAGAGTTCGGAGACGCTCCTCTAACTCTGTTGTAACCGGCACGCTTTTCTTTGTTGAGCCGAGAGTATATAAGGACGAGGCTTAGGCTTTGTTACTTCAGATACCTTTGGAGACTGGGACAGCATGTTTGTGTTTTGTAAGTGATTGAGTGTGGTGAGATTCGGGAGGAGACACGCAGACGTATTTTGTTAAGTATAATTGTTTTATTTCTACTTTCTTCTCACAGTAACTTAGGGGTCACTCTCATATTACTATTATTACTGTTATATATTTGGGTATTGATATTTTATTATTATATTATTACATGTGTGTGATGCATTAATGTTTAGTTACCATATATGCCAGTGAAGTGCCAATATTATTGATAGACTAATTATATGCTTACCTGTGTGCCTAGAGCCTTGTGTATTGAAGTGATGGCACAGTGGTAGTGAGTTGTTGTGTGATTATTGCAAGTGTATTATATATATTCTTGGAATTCTGTCTCACGTTCTGTCATAGTTGGGAATCCTGATTTCATTTAATAATTCTTTCTGTGTTACTTGTATGTCTTTGTGTTAGTTCCTATTGTCATTATATATTATAGAAAATCCGAGTAGTTTCTCTATCATCTTTTATTCATTATAACCGAATCTGGGTATATGTATGGACAGTCTCTTTAGGGTTGAGTTAGCAATCTTTCATACAGGCTGGGTTTGTACTTTTACTTATTCTTCATAACTTTAATAGTCAGATACCTGCCACCCAGTGCTACTTTATTCTGTTGATAGCTAACTTTGGAGTAAGTCTAGTCTAGTGGCTAGTATTGTACTGTATCTCTACCCTCCGTCCGTAACATATAAATTGGCGACCTCGCCAGGATTTCCAATTTTTGCTGAACTGAGACTTGTGTACTTGTGTGGCCAGTGAAAAGTGGGCTCCACTTCATCTCACTTCTGAGCAGGATGCTGCAGATTTTATTAAATCAAGTCCTAATCCCGAGAGAGTAAGAGCACTGAGGAGAGAGGAATTATTACTTGTTGCACAGAAGTTGGAACTTGCCTTTGAAAGTTCCAACGCATTTCCACTAGCTAACCTGATTTGCCACCATCTATGCGGCACTGATTTGTATGATTTTGTTGAGAGGAAGGATAATGTTTCTGTCGTAAGTGACTGGTCTGCACATTCTGATTTGCTTGAAACCACTGTGATTCCGAATAAACAATTTGGGAATGACCAAGCTGCGCGTGACCATGAGTTCCGTATGCTACAATTACATCTTGAGAGAGAGCAAAGGAGGTTAGAGTCTGAGGGAGAGCAAAGGAGATTAGAGTCTGAGAGTGAGGAAAGGAGAGCTCAGTTGGAGTTTGAGAAAAGGAAACTGGAATTGGAGTTGGAGAAACATAAAGTGGACCATGAGCCACGACGACCGGTTGCGTCGGGAGTGTCATCAGAACAGCACAGGTTGGTTCCTAAGTTTGATGAGGACCATGTTGCTGAATTTTTCCAGAGGTTTGAGAAAGTAGCAGAGGGTAGTGGGTGGCCGAAGGAACGATGGTCAACGCTGGCACAGTCAGTATTTTGTGGTAAAGCTTTAAGAGCATTTGATGCTCTCAGTTTTCAGGAATCTTTGGATTATGAAACGTTAAAGTCTGCAGTACTAAGGACGTATGAATTAAGACCAGAAGCTTACAGACAGAGGTACCGTAATAATAAGAAACGTCCTAATGAGACATGGACTGAATTTATGAAATATCAGAGTGACCTATTTCTAGCATGGATAAGAAGTGAGAAGGTAGAAGATAATTATTGTAGGTTGGACTAGTTGGTTAAGTTGGAACAATTTCTGAGCCAGATGGAGCCAGATTTGCAGATGTTTATAAGTGATAAGAGAGTAAAGACAGCTGAGGAAGCTGCAGTTTATGCTGATGATTATGTTTTAGTCAGGAAGCAATTTAAGGCCAAAGACAAAGGCCACAATAGACCCCCTCCAACCACCAATAATAAAACCTATGATAGCGATGTCTCCCCGAATTCTAAAAGCACTCATGTCACTAGTCCCAGTCCCCCAGGTATCTCACATGCACAAACACCTACACGCACTCCACACAAACCTTGGACACGAACTTTCACATGTACTTATTGCCACAAAACAGGGCATACTGTAGACAGATGTTGGAGAAAGGCAGGAGTTGTTAGGCCAACCAATTTTGTTTCTTGTGACAAGGCTATTGTCACAGTTTCTGAGCCCCGAAAGGATAGTAGGGATAACTCTGTTTTGCCCACTTCTAAAGATAGAGTTCTTTCAGAAGGAGGGAAGGGTGCAGTGGATGCTGTTCCCATGTCTGACGTTACAGGAGCTGTTGTCCAGTCGGTAGCTACGGATGCTGCGGCTGAGGATTGTTATGCTCCGTATCGGTCTGATGGGTTGGTCAAGCTGGGGGAATCCCAGCATCCTGTTAAGATACTCCGAGACACTGGTTCTACAATTACTCTGTGGGTAAGACCGAAACATGTTGAGTTGAGGTCCAAGGACTTTGTTTTGCTCAGGGGAGTCGGAGGCTCCCTGACGGTTCCTTTGGTGGAGTGTAGGGTGAGTTGTAAATTATTTAACGGGACGGCACAGGTTGTTGTGGTGGAGTCATTGCCTGAGTCTAATGTGGATCTAATTCTTGGGAATGATTTGGTTAGGGGTGAGGAAGTGTGTGCCCCAGTAATGACCAAGGATCCTGTACCTGCCGAAGTTGTGGAGGATGAGGACCAGATGAACTTCCCTGTATGTGCCGTGACCCGATCGATGTCAAGGGTGGAGGAGAGCCGGCGTGTGGAAGCAGCCGAGGCTGTTGTAACTCCTTCCGACCCACCAGTGGAGGACGTTGACGGTGATGGAGAATCACCGGACGATCCTTCTTTAACTAATCTTTTTTCAGATACCTCTAGTGAGCAGTTGGCTTTAGAGTGTGTCGATGTTGATAGATTTAAGAATCTGCAAGGTAGTGACCCAGGTATCCAAGAGTTAAGGAGCCTGGCAGTTGAAAATTTGGGGGAAGAAAAGGGATCATGTCTATATGAGAAGGATGGAGTTTTGTACAGGAGGTGGAGACCTCCTCATACTATTGTGGATGATGGATTGAGGGATGTACACCAGTTAGTTGTGCCGAGTGTGTGCAGGCAGGAACAAATTAGGCTAGCTCATGATATTCCCTTTGCTGCCCACTTAGGAGTGAGGAAAACCCTTGAACGGCTTAGGGCAGAATTTTACTGGCCTGCCATGAGGGCTGATGTGTACCAGCATGTGAGGAGTTGTCATACATGCCAGGTTGTGGGACGGCCTAACCAGAAACCATCTAAGTCTCCTCTAATTCCCATCCCTGCTATTGAGCCACCTTTCTCAAAGTTAATTATAGACATAGTGGGTCCACTTCCTACCACTTCTACCGGATTTCAGTATCTTCTTACTATATTAGACCCTTGTACTAGGTACCCTGAGGCAATTCCCCTCAGAACTATGAATGCTAAGGCTGTTGTGAAAGCATTGTTAGGATTTTGTACTAAGTTTGGGTTACCTAATGAAATACAGTCTGATAGGGGTTCTAATTTTTTGTCTAACCTGTTCCAGCAGACTTTGGAAGAGTTGGGAGTTAAACATGTTAGAAGCAGTGCTTACCATCCAGAGTCCCAGGGTGCCTTGGAGAGATACCACCAGACCCTGAAGAATATGATGCGGAAATACTGCTTGGAACACACCAAGGATTGGGACAAGGGTGTTCCTTTCCTACTGTTTGCAACGAGGGAAGTACCGCAGGAGAGCCTGGGTTTCTCTCCGAATGAGCTTGTCTTCGCACACCATGTCAGAGGTCCTTTGAGCATCGTCAAGGAGGCATGGAGTAGTGACGTCGACACCAGCAAAAACCTTCTACAATACGTCCTGGAGTTCAAGACCCGTCTGAGTGACACTAGGGAAGAGGCGAAGAAGAACCTTGACGAAGCCCAAGGGAAAATGAAACAGTGGTATGATCGGCAGGCCAGATGGAGGGAGTTCCAAGTTGGTGATGAAGTGTTGGTGCTACTGCCACTTCAAGGTCAACCCCTGGCTGCCAAGTTTCAAGGTCCGTACGTGGTAGAGAAGAGGCTGGGTGAGACCGACTACCTTGTGAAGACGCCCGACCGGCGGAGGTCTCATCAGTTGTGCCACGTGAATATGTTAAAGCCGTACTACCACCCTTTGAAGACTCCAGTGACGACACAGCATGTTGTGGCTGTGGCTGTGGAAGAAGAAGATGATGATGTGGCAGAGGTTACTTGTGAATTTCAAGAGAGTAATTGGGTGGACAATGAGGAAGCAGAGACTACTCTATGGGACAAGGTGTCGCATTTACCTCCCGAGCAAGTGACGCAGCTGTGGAAGTTGATGTCAACCTACGGCAAGGTGTTCGCCAGTGTTCCTGGGAGAACTGACTGGACTCAACACGACGTGGATGTGGGCGTGGCTACGCCAGTTAAGCTGCCGCCCTACCGAGTCAGTCCACGCCATATTGAAGTGCTGCGGAAGGAGCTGAAGTATATGTTGGACCACAACTTGATAACACCGTGTGCAAGTGCTTGGAGTTCCCCTGTGACATTGCAGCCTAAGCCTGATGGTTCTGCTAGGTTCTGCATCGACTACAGGAGAGTGAACGTCTTGACAAAGACTGACACGTACCCGTTGCCACGCCTAGAGGACTGCATTGACCATGTGGGATCCTCTCGTTTTATTACCAAGATCGACCTGAAGCAGGGATTTTGGCAAGTACCTCTGACAGACCGAGCAAAGCAGTTCTCATGCTTTGTGGCCGATGGGCAAACGTACCAGTGTAACGTGATGCCGTACGGTATGAAGAATGCACCAGCCACCTTCCAACGGCTCATGAATGATGTGACTGGGGGTATTAAGAACTGCGTTGTGTACATTGACGACGTCGTGGTCTACACTGACACCTGGGACCACCACCTCCAAGTGCTGCAGCAGTTACTGTCCCGCCTACAGGATGCCAACTTAGTCGTCAACGTCAAGAAGTGCGACTTTGTGTGTGCCCGTGTGCAGTACCTAGGGTATGTGGTAGGACATCGTCTGGTCTGCCCGCCTAGCTCGAAGGTGGAGGCCATACAAGGTTTCAAGAGGCCTCAGAACAGACGGGAACTCAGACGCTTCTTGGGATGTATCGGGTACTACAGGCGATTCTTGAAAAATTTCGCGACTGTAGTGGCACCCTTGACTGAGTTGCTTAGAAAAGAGGTTAAGTATGAATGGACAAACGAGTGCGAGGAAGGTTTTGAAAGTGCCAAGGACATACTTGTCCACTATCCCGTGATGACCGCACCCAAGTTTGACAAACCATTCACACTAGCAGTGGACGCTAGCAATGTAGGAGCAGGAGCTGTGTTGATGCAGGAGGTGGAGCATCCTGTTTCTTATTTCAGTAAAAAGTTCTCTACCAGTCAGAAGAACTACTCAGTTATAGAGAAGGAACTCCTAGCCCTGATCCTCGCCCTGCAACACTTTGCTGTGTATGTACCTGCATTTGGACCAATACTTAGGGTGTACACTGACCACCACCCTCTGAAGTATTTGAACAGTTTGGGGGCCAAGAACGAAAGGCTTACCCGTTGGAGTTTGTTTCTCCAACAGTATCACCTATATGTACGTCATATAAGAGGTGTTGATAATGTGATAGCCGATTGCCTATCTAGAAGTTAAATGTTTTGTTTTTTATTTTTGCATGTTATACATAACTTTTGTAAACCCAAGAACGAATTTTCCAGAGGAAAACTCTTTCTTTGGTGGGGGCGTATTACGTGTGTCTGAATTATTATCATTGATTTATAAGTATTGCTATCTAATTTTGACAGTGACTGTGGATGTGGTTGTGAGTGTGGTGGCAGAGGCCTCCACCCGGATGTGTTGTGTGCGAATTTAATTCACTTATTATTCCATTTTCCACGGGAACTCAGACGCTTCTTGGGATGTAACGGGTACTACAGGCGATTCTTGTTGGTGTCGAAAGGTCGGGTATGTCGTAACCAGCTATGTTCTCTAGATTTGTACGCTTTCTCTCGCCTTCTCTCGCAAGTGGCGTGATGAGTGTCCGTTTTCACTACTTGGGACTTCCCATAGTTTCTTGGGAGGGAACGTATGAGTATAGTGTGTTTAAGTCTGTGTTAACGAAGAGTTCGGAGACGCTCCTCTAACACTGTTGTAACCGGCACGCTTTTCTTTGTTGAGCCGAGAGTATATAAGGACGAGGCTTAGGCCTTGTTACTTCAGATACCTTTGGAGACTGGGACAGCATGTTTGTGTTTTGTAAGTGATTGAGTGTGGTGAGATTCGGGAGGAGACACGCGGACGTATTTTGTTAAGTATAATTGATTTATTTCTACTTTCTTCTCACAGTAACTTAGGGGTCACTCTCATATTACTATTATTACTGTTACTACTATTATTACTATTATATATTTGGGTATTGATATTTTATTATTATATTATTACATGTGTGTAATGCATTAATGTTTATTTACCATATATGCCAGTGAAGTGCCAATATTATTGATAGACTAATTATATGCTTACGTGTGTGCCTAGAGCCTTGTGTATTGAAGTGATGGCACAGTGGTAGTGAGTTGTTGTGTGATTATTGCAAGTGTATTATATATATTCTTGGAATTCTGTCTCACGTTCTGTCATAGTTGGGAATCCTGATTTCATTTAATAATTCTTTCTGTGTTACTTGTATGTCTTTGTGTTAGTTCCTATTGTCATTATATATTATAGAAAATCCGAGTAGTTTCTCTATCATCTTTTATTCATTATAACCGAATCTGGGTATATGTATGGACGGTCTCTTTAGGGTTGAGTTAGCAATCTTTCATACAGGCTGGGTTTGTACTTTTACTTATTCTTCATAACTTTAATAGTCAGATACCTACCACCCAGTGCTACTTTATTCTGTTGATAGCTAACTTTGGAGTAAGTCTAGTCTAGTGGCTAGTACTGTACTGTATCTCTACCCTCCGTCCGTAACAATATATATATATATATATATATATATATATATATATATATATATATATTACACTGTACTGTACCAGGTACATCATTCATTCTTAAGGGGTAATAATAAAGTGTTGATAATAGAGAATAACTGATTCCTTCATAAAACCCCACGAAACAGAGTTTCTCAGTCATGTTAATTAAGTAGTTAAGTGAAGTAACGCCAAAGGGAATTTAAAGACGTAGTTAGTGACGTAATAGCAGTCTGGGTATGACATTAATTGTGAGAAAAAAGATGCAGTTGGTGACACAATAGTAGTCTGGGTATGATATCAACGTGGAGTTCCTTTGACACACACAACCATGTTTGGTTGTTGGTATGTCTGTCTGTCTGTTCAAGGATAGTGAGGAAGGCTGGATGGTTGGCTGGTATATCCATTTTGGTGGTTCTAATTATTTCATGGATGTATTTTGGAGGCACTTGATCCCATCAGAATATGTCAGGAAACAGATCTCTTCTGTTTGTGAACAGAAGGATTTGTATTGTAGCATAGTGTAGACGAATCATTCGGTCTTAAATCACCCAATTTAAAACAACACTCTTTATTAGATAATTAACTGCTTCTCCTCCGCTGACAATGTATATAATGGCTGTGTCAGACCATGGCCTACCAGTGTTCCTCGAGAGCTAGCACTTACCACACACTCTGTTGTCAGGTAATGATAGCTGCCTCTTCTTTAATAATTAACACTAGACTATTGTTCTTGTCGATAGGAAATATTGTTTTAAGTCAAATTGTTAAAGTATTATTTCAATGTGCTTAAGGTAGGTTATGGCAGGATAGATAAAACATATATATGTGTGTGTGTGTGTGTGTGTGTGTGACGGCTTGTTTTCTGTCATGTTCGTTTACGTTTCCTGGCAGGTGAAGATGTGCTGGGGCATTTCCTCTGCCTACTGTGTGTAACATAATCACAGATGCGTGCATGTAACACTCGTATACGGGTGCGTTGGTCTGAAAACTTCCCTTGCGTCATAAGAATTTCAGTTATGTAGGTTTAAGGCCAGATTATATGAATATTAAGGGAGAAGTTGGGAGAAGAAGCTGACAGACAAACAGAAAATGCACTTTGTATAGTAGATATATATATATGTTATTTTATCAATACTTTCAAAATTATATATTATTTTATTGACTGTTTCCTATTTCAGCTTACAACCGAAATGCCGTTAAGGAATTTATTAATACTCTGAGTAGAAACCATTAGCATTCAAAGTAAAATTGGTAATAATTACAACAGGCAGAAGAGACGCTACGAAAAGTTAGGGAAAATTTGTACTTCCGACTGTTATTTGAAAGATGATGTTTCTGTCTTAGTGGCTTTATTATCTTTTTTATTCATGTGATTTCCACCTTTAAACCACAACAGACAATACCACGATGTTAGCCAAGTGTGAGATGCTGTATGCGATACTTTTGGTGTTTGGAAATGGAGTGATTGCAGATGTGCCTCCTGACGTGGGTCTCCACCAAGTACCTTCTGCAGCCACAACAACCCTGTGTAATGGTAATGACTGCAAGACGACCCTCGTGTCATCGTTTCTTGAGCTAGCAGGATACAACCCGACTTGTATCGCCTCCTCCCTTTCACGGTGCAATCAAATTGAGGAACCAAACAACTCAGCATTTATAGAGGTAAGTAATGTTGTTATAACAATACCCACAATAAAAAGAAAAGATAGGCGAAATTAGTGTTCCAAAGTTGGCCAGTTGTAGTTATAAAAGACTGAGAGTAACGACTAACTCTTGCATTAAGGAGATGGAGAGAAAAGAGGCGAGACTAAAGTAACTTCTACCATCCCCTTCCCTAACTGACAATCCTCATTCATGTCCGGCTTCCATTATCTTAGAAGATCTTCAGTTCCTTCAACAGTTTACCACCGACTTCAAATATCTCAAAAAAGAAAAGATGAAATAAAACACACACACACACACCTATCAACTCATGTCATATACTGCTTCATATTCATCCAAATTAACACCAACACTTTGAACACCATACTCACAATACTATATACGTAATCCGGCTCACTATAAGACTGTAGTGTCCATGTGTGTTTCAGGTGTTGCGTGAAGTGATGCAGGAGTTGAAGCCGGCCATGCAACAATGTCAAAACCAGAATTCACAGAGAGACAGAGAGTGGCGGTGGCGACCCAGACACTGCCAGGACCTGCTGGCCGAGGGCGACAGTGGCCGAGGTGTGCGTCAGGTGTACCCCTTTCCTGGGCGGCCACAGGACGGGGTTGACGTGGTGTGTGACCACACGATAGACAATGGAGGATGGACCATCTTCCAGCACCGAACAAACCTGTCCACCCGCGAGAATTTCATCCGCCCCTGGATCGACTACGTGCGGGGGTTTGGAGACATGTCGGAGGAATTCTGGCTAGGGCTGGATAACCTTCATACAATGACATCCTGGTGCAAACAGGAGCTGCGGATAGACTTAACTGACTACGAGGGGGAGCACCGCTTGGCCAAGTACACCAACTTCCAAGTGGGTCCAACTCAAGACCATTACCGCATCACAGTCAGCGGGTAAGCAGAGAGTTAGAAAGGGCAGAGGCACTGTTAAGCTCTCTTGGGGAAGTTGATACATATATAATAGTCTTTATTCAAGTTACCTGTAATTGAGCAGAGGTTAGCGAAACATGAAAATGTCTGATAGTATGAATATATTGAGCAACAAAAACAAGTACAATGTGTCTTACGACCATATTTACACATTTCTAAGGCTAAAAAATGCCATTCTGATTAAGGAAGACACTACAGACATGGTTATCATTTTACTATTATAGAAAACTCATTGTGCATCAGGAAGTATGGCGTTATGTAACCTTTATGCACGGATGAATAAAATCCAATTAGAGGTACAGAACATGTTCAATAAATGCAACCCTTCCCTGGCAGGTACAGTGGCACTGCAGGTGACGGTATGGCTAACCAAAACAACCAACAATTTTCCACTTACGATGCTGATCATGACACCTGGAAGGACAACTGTGCCCAAAGGTGAGTCATGAGTGGCATCCAGCACAGTTAACTTGATTGATGCAGAATAATTTTGTCATGATGTAAATGTATACTAGTACGATACTTTGTGTGTCATGCCATATAATAAGTGCAAGTTGAGCTAAAAATAAAGTCTTTGTCCACAATATTTATCGTGCTATAAATCTTCTGCTCTCCCTTCAGCTTTAAGGGAGCGTGGTGGTACAAAAGTTGCCACGATTCCAACCTCAACGGCTTCCAGTACGAGGGCATTCACACCACTCACGCAGACGGAATCAACTGGAGTAAGTGGAAAGGCCAAAAGTACTCACTCATGAACACAACCATGATGTTCCGTCCCAGAGCCTGAATACATCTCTGATGTACTATATCCACAATTTCAATAGTGTAAGTTTTCATGTTATAATGATCTTTAATTTGCCCGTACACTTCATCCAATGGCATGGAAAATTACTACCTGAAAACTAGTGGCCATCAGGTTTGATGACACGATCAACAGTGTAGAGGAAATCATTGTCGTTTGTAGCCTGTACGAATATGACTAGTTATTAATAAGCTGCTTTAGTTGGTCCTTGACTTGTTGGTAAAGTGCACATGAGGGTTACTGATTCTTTCAATCTATGTCTTAAGATACACTTCCACAGTATGCGTGTTATTGTGTGGCAATAATTGGATGAATCGGGAGCCTGCAAAAATGTTGTTCCTTATTTATGTTAGCACAGTAAATAATAGCAGCTATTTATTATTTGTTCTTGCATATTACTCCTTTTTCTTTGCCCAGGGTTGCTGACTTTATTCTCTGTGAATAACAGCCATCCCCCACAGGGCTAGAATAAGGAATGTTGTCGGATCTGGTCACTTTCCAGTGAATTTGAAGAGATCTGCCCACATGAATTAAAAATCCATGTGAGGTGTACTGCAACCGGAGGCTCTTTTTTCAAAAACTACTGTGTGGACCACCAGCACACGGGGATGCATTATCCCTTTGCATGCAGCAGTCTAAACTCCCTCCCCCCTTATGATCCCTTCAGGACTGATCTCATGGAAGGTGCGGTCCCACTTGTAGCTCTTGTGGTAACGTGGACTTGGGCCAACAGCACTGTCTTTGGGATCAAAGACCTTCCCCCCAATCTCCCTGGCGGTCAGAGGCCCCCAGACTCCCAGGTCCAGCAAGCTCTGATCCCATCTTCCTGTGATTTCCTTCGGTATCCCAGGCATATAGGGCCAGCCCCTCCTTTCTTTTAATTTGTTTTTTCACTGCGACCAGAGGTTACCTGGGGTCTGTGGGGCAGGAGGCCATGCTGCCCGGGGAGAACATCAACAACAACAACAACTCTTTATTCAAGTAACACTTTTCAGTTATATAAATATTTAGCACGTTTATTCTTATTTGTTGAATTGTAATGTCTAAGAAATAAAATATAAGTCTAGTATCAGCGGAGGTGCATTAATTACTCCCTTCTGTATGTACTATTATAATGCATATAGTATATATGTACTTCTGTATGAATTGTACTGTATGCACTATGCAGGCTACATAATGTACTGTATGTATTGTTCTGTGTGCACTATGTAGGCTACATAATGTACTGTATGTATTGTTCTGTATGCACTATGTAGGCTATGTAATGTATGTATTGTTCTGTATGCACTATGTAGGCTACATAATGTACAGTCAAGGAACAATATATCTGGACACCATTGGAGGCTACTGGCAACGACTCCAAGAGTAAACACATCAGTGATATAAAATAATTTACAAATGACAACATGGGAATATCTGGTATTAAAAGTTTCGTCAACCAGGAGGAGGCTGCAGACACCTGCTGAACAGGGAAGTACAACAAAAGAGAACGTTGAAAGAATAATAGGGAGAATTGGAACTCCCATTTCATCATCATGCCTATTCACCAGTACTGATCTTTTTCCAGTTTCATCTACACAACCCCAAAATTTGAAACTCAAATTGTTGTCAACAATGAAAGCCTCTTAAATGAGTGGAGTGGTCCAGGGTGCAATAATTGGTATATGAGTGGCTAGGTGAAAAAGTACAGGTAAGAAGATCACTGATGAACAAAAGAGAGAGAGAGAGAGAGACAACTCCACTCATTAAAGAGGCTTTCATTGTCGACAACAATTTGAGTTTCAAATTTTGGTGTTGTGTAGATGAAACTGGAAAAAGATCAGTACTTGACACTCCAGATTTCAGGCATCTCAACAAATAATAATAATAATAATAATAATGATAATAATAATAATGCAAATAAATCTATAACCAGGGGCACGTTAAAGTTATATCCTTGCTTTCTCACCCTTCCTTACCCCCCACGACCTCCCGAGAGTAGAATATATTAACCCACCTGAGAATAGACTATATAGCCCTGAGAGTAGAATATAGCCCTTTACGCCTCACTGAGAATAGAGTATATCACCCGATGTCCTCCTGAGAGAGGCGATAGTCTATGACCGCTTAATGGAGAAAGTACTTTATGTAAATTCAGGTTCCTATGTAATCAGCCGTGTGTGTTGGTACCGTCAGGGAACAATGTCTCTGTCATCTATACTTAAGGGAAGATTCTCTTTTTGGTAAATTAGAAGGCTACTGATTCTTTCAAACTATGCTACGAAACAGATCCCCTTATTTGTAACATTAAGGTCGTCTGTTTCCTGGCAGAGTTAGGAAGAATAAGAAACCTTCCAATTTGCCAACAAGAGAATCTACCCTCAATGTTTCAGTGGCGAGGGTTTTCTGTGACACGTTAAATCATGTGGCGGTAGTCAGTAAGTATATAGGCTAAATGATGTAAGTAGCTGTTTGTGGATGAAAACGAAATGAATTACTGCAGATGTGTCCACTCTATGTCAGAAGGCAGTCTTCTTCACTATACGAGCAGGGGAACTGTTCTGCAGCATAGTTTGTAGGAATTAATAGGGCTTCAATTACCAACAGCAGAGCATGAATACCCTTTAATATCTCTTCTTATTATCATTGCTTGGCGTGAGGAGTGATTCTTCCCGATTAGATAATTAATATCGTTTGAGGTTACGTTAAAAAGAATATGTTTATTCAAAATTGGAGATTTGTTGCCTATTAGTTTATAGATAGACTTATAAGTTGATTTGAGGATGAAAAAAGACAGCGATAGGTCTGGAATACCCTGTAGGACGAGACCGAATGTGATAGAGAGGTTGGACAGCAATCACGATATAGACGTGTGATGTTGTAGGTGATTTGTGGGGTTACTGGTTTTACAAACTGTGCCACTATTAAATGTTCCTAAGTTTTTGTGAAACAAGCAAAGGTGTAAAGGACTCTGTGATCGTGTATGAAAATTGGAGTCTTCTGATTTCTCCTGACCATGCCATGAAACAAGCCCCCACCATATAGGTATCGTTTCGTGGATATATTTGAAGGACTCGTTTGTCTCCAATTTGATAATGATGGATGCATTTATATGACACTACTCAGAATACAGTCAACCGAAATAGACTTTAAGCAGTTGTGTCTGATGTTATCTCTCTGCACTTACTCTATTCGTCTAGAGTAAATCTGTATGCATATAATAACAAATATCATACCACGGTCAAAGAGAGAAAATAAAAAGGCAAAGGAAAATTACCAAAAAGAAACTATATGACTGAAAGATCAAGTCTGTTTGGGTATACATTAGCAAGTATGCGATGACCTAGTTGGTGTTATGTGCCATTATTACTTCACGGGTAATGACTATGATGTGATAGGTAAGCAGGCTGACCGAAAAAACAAACAAGCATATTGTTACGGCGCGATGCAACAACGCTGTGAAACAGGGTTAGTCAAGATGTTAGTGAAGATGTTGTATTCACCTGGGGTTAATAGCAAGTCAGTAGCTGTCTCTCTATTTATTCTTTGAAGGTTACATCGCGCCGTAACAAATTGGCGACCTCGCCAGGATGGTAGTCAAGATGTCGGGGTAACGTTTAATAGTGGCAGTCAGTAGCTTTGTTGGCTCTCTCTTCGTTCTTTGTGTTCTCCTTGATGTCAATAGTGTCATCCCTACATAGAAGAGCCAGTTTTTTCAACTACCTCGGACAACCAGTATGCTGTCACATTCAAGTTTGGAAGGAGACAATGAAAAGATTGAAAATGCTATTGATGTGAAGATCAAGTGGCTGGAAGAAAGTGCTGTTGTGGAAGCATAGGGATACAACACTATCCTTGCCTGGAACACCCTGAAGGTGACGAGCTGTGTATATAAGGCTCGTAGTTCTCCTCATGTCACGTAACAATGCTCCCTGGGTACATACGGGTTAAAATAGCATTGGCGGACGAATAGGAATGTTGTGTGTCAGCGCTTGCCTACTTGACAGCTTGGACTGGGAACAGTTATCTTCCTTGATGCTGTGGAGTGTATACCAGTTACCAGGACCACAAAAGGGTTAAGATAAAAACCCTGTCCCTGAGTTTCCAGTGCCATCTTTCCTAGCCCCAGTATACCTGTCCCTGAGTTTCCTGTGCCTTTGGTGGAGATAGTATCCAGCCCTGTCGCCGTCGCCGTCGTGGTCGCTGTCGCTGTCGCTCGCTGTCGCTGTCGCAGTCGTGGTGGGATTGGCTGGACATCTTCGCATATGGAAAACATACAGGAAATAGGAAAAGTTGTGGGAGGGTTGGGTATCTTGGCACTTGGAAAACACACAGGAGTACCGTTATCCCTTTTGGTATGGAAGACACACCTGCCAACTTGTGGGGAATCCCAAGCACAACTGGTCAAGGGCATGCTGGATATTTTCCTACAAGCAGTTCAACCCAAGGGGGTGGCCATGGCAGAAGAGTCGCCAGTTCTCCTTGTTCCTTGTTGTCATCTTTTTTATGACATTTATTCTATTTCCCCTCGAGATTGTAAAAAGGCCGAAATTTCTCACGGGAAACGTTCTTTTAGGGGGGAGGTGTTACATGATTGTATTTTAGTTTGGCTTTCCAGGTTAGCTATAAAGTTTCATATGCAATGTATAACCTGAAGAGAGCAATGAATTATTATTTGTTCAGCGATGTAACACTAAATAATAAAAAGAGAGCCAGTTACTGACTTGCTATTAACCCCAGGTGAATACAACATCTTCACTAACATCTTGACTACCCCTGTTTCACAGCGTTGTTACATCGCGCCGTAACAAATTGGCGACCTTGCCACATACACATTCATGCATACACAAACAGTTCACACATAAGCACATAATCATACATAAACTTACAGTTCAAAAGTTTGCACACATACATTCATACATACACATAAACATACATAAACACACACACAATATACGTTAACGTTAAGGCAGTCCATCATAGCCGATGACGACTTTCATTTCTTGCTCTTTAGTGATAAGATGAATGATGAGGCTGCTTTATTATTGTTCATGAGGCACCCACCTTCTGTGAGCATTGGTGTGGCTCACCAGTCCAGTTCTTGATCTGCACACCCTCCCACAGGTTGGGCATGTCCACTGGGGGTTGGGTGCAACAGGGGCATCTCTAGCGGCGTGATGCCTTTGTCTTTTTATGGTACGTTGATTCGTACGCTCCTGTTCCATAGCAGCAACCCCTTAATTGGTTTTAATTCTCCAGGTGGTGAGATTATTTGCAAGGGCTTCAAGGTTGGAGGATGGAATCAGGCATTTCTTCAAGGTTGATTTTGTTTGATCTTTGAATCTCTTTTTAGGGCCACCAGGTCTTCGGTGGCTGTTTCGTAGCTGTCCATAAAGAATTTGCTTTGGCATTCGTTCGTCTGACATTCGGATAACATGCCCAAGCCAGCGTAGCTGCCGCTTTGCAATGATGGCCTCTATGCTAGAAGTATTTGCACGCTCTAGGATCTGGGTGTGCGGCAATCGATCTTTCCACGTGAGACCTAGTATCTTTTGGAGACAAGAGATGTGGAAATGCTCCAGTTGTGCTAGATGACGATGGTAGGTGGTCCAGGTCTCTGCCCCATACAGCAGTGTAGAGATACATACTGCCTCATAAACCTGAACTTTAGTTGTCAGTTTCAGGTGTTTATTGTTAAAGACTTTGTGCCTTAGCATGCCGAAGGCACGTGATGCTTTATTGATCTTATCTATAACATCATTGTCGATCTTGGTGGTTGAGGCTACGATGCTGCCAAGGTATATGAAAAAAGGGACTGTCTGTAGTTCAGTACCGTTGATGTTGAATTTACGTATGTCTTGTTCTTGGGTGGCTAACTGCACTAGAATTTCGGATTTGCGTGTATTAATTTGTAAACCGAATGCTTGGTAGATATTATGCAACGTGTCTAGGATACGTTGCATTGAATCAGCTGTGTGAGTCACAAGAGCAGCATCATCAGCGTATTGCAAATCTACCACCTGTTTAGTAGTTGTTTTGGTCTGTGCATGGAGTCTGCGGATGTTGAATAGACTTCCATCAAGTCTGTATACTATTTGTACACCATCTTCCTCTCTAAGCGAGGTCTGCAGAAGTTTCATTACCACTGAGATAAAGAGGTTGAATAGTATTGGGGCCAAGACGTCCCCCTGCTTCACCCCCACTTCTACAGGAAAAGGTGTTGATTCCTTGCCACTTATGGTAACTTTAGCTTCCACACCAGAGTGGAAAATTTGGATCATATTGAGAAACTTTTCTGGTACTCCATATTTTAGTAGGATTTTCCACAGAAGTTCTCGGGGCACTGTGTCGAACGCCTTGGTCAGGTCAATAAAGACTATATAAAGGTCTTTGTTTTGTTCAGTGCACTTTTCTTGAATTTGTCTTAGGGAGAACACCCTGTCTATGGTTCCCCTTTCCTTCCTGAATCCACACTGGGATTCAGGCAACACTGACTCAGAAACACTATTCACCAGGCGGGAGAGCATGATTCTTGCCAGTACTTTACCGGCCACGGAGAGGAGGAAGATGCCACGGCTGTTGTTGCAATCACTCCTCTCTCCTTTGTTTTTGTAGATGGGAATGATTGTGGCATCGATACAGGATTTCGGGATGCGTTCTTCATTCCACAGGGACTGTATAAACACAAGCAGACGCTGTTTTAGGAGATACCCTCCATGTTTTAAAAACTCCCCAGGGATTTGATCAGGCCCACAGCTTTTGTTGTCTTTAATACTTTTAATTGCACTGATGATTTCATGCATTTGTGAAGGTTTGTTCAAATCATGAGCTGCTGGGAGAAATAGTAAGCCATCCAGAAGTTCCTCATTGAATGGATTTTCGTGGTTCAGCAGAGCCTGAAAGTGCTCGGCCCAGCGGTTAAGTATCTCTGTCCTCTCTTTGAAGATGGTTAAGCCATCAGCTGATTGGACAGGAGAGAGGTTGTTTTTCTTGGGCCCGTATATGGTTTTCAAGGAGTTGTAGAAACCTTGCATGTTGTTACTGTCAGCAAAGGCTTGGGTTTCATGTGATTTTTCAACCCACCAACGGTCTACCATTTCACGTATCCTGCACTAAGCTTCAGCCCTGAGGTCTTTCCATTTGCGGGCTAGTTCTATAGATCGAGGATTCGCAAGATAGGCAACATGAGCCTTGCGTTTTCTGTTTAGAAGCTGGTGTATGGCTTCACTGTTCTCGTCGAACCAGTCGGCGTCTGAGCGTCCTTTGAATCCAATGGTTGCTTTTGCAGATTCATCCATTATGGAACATAGTTTGCGCCATTCTTCATCAGGATCCTCTTCTAGCATAGTGACTGAGGATAAACCCTGAGCAATATGGGCACGAAAGGAGTTCCTGACTTCCGGGTCCTTAAGTGCAGCGAAATTCAGTCTTTTTCTTGGGGCTTGTATTTGAATGAGTGACCGGATTTGAAATTCAAAATGAGATCTAACAAGGTGATGGTCAGTCCAGCACTCTGCCCCACGCATAACTCAAGTTATCGTGACATCGTTGGTGTGACATTGTCTAGTTATAATATAGTCCAGCATGTGCCAGTGGCCAGAACGTGGATGCTTCCATGTATTTTTGAGCTTGTTTTTTTGCTGGAAGCAGGTGTTGGTAATAACAAGTTCATGCTCCACATAAAGTGAGAGGAGTCAAAGGCCATTGCTGTTCATGTTGCCTGTGCCATGTCGACCCAAGGAACCGCCCCAGAGTTCCCAGCTTCTCCCTACACGTGCGTTAAAGTCGCCCATTAGCACCACTTTATCTGATTTGCCGATGTTTTGCAAAATTGTGTCAAGGGTATTGTAAAATGGTTCTTTGGTGGCTTCATCAGTGACTAGAGTAGGGGCATAAGCACTGATCATGGTCAAGTATCGGTTTTTGGTAAGCGGGATGCGCCAAGTCATTAACCTTTCATTGATTCCCATTGGGCCTTCAGGCAGACTGGCCAGAAGTTTAGTTTTTATCGCAAATCCCACTCCATGGATTCTTGGTTCTTCTTTAGGTAAACCTTTCCAAAAGAATGTGTATCCCTATCCAACTTCTGTTAGGGAATCCTCATCTGGGAAGCGTGTCTCACTTAGTGCAGCAATGTCCACATTATATCTCTGGAGCTCATTAGCAATCAGAGCTGTTCTGCAGGGAGAGAGAGAGAGAGAGTAGGGTGGGGGAGAGAAAAAAGGGGATGGGTGGAGCCTGTGGACTGACGTGGTATATACGTCACACTATGATCGTTCGTATCCCAGTGTTAAATTTCATAAAAATTACGCATTTCTCGGGGACATGTGCCTTAAATATTCACTTTTGATAATCCATTATAGTGCCAAAAATTAGCGGAAGGTGTGAAATAACCCGTGGCAAAACATCATACTGATCCAACCTTTAGTTACAGAGTTATTCCCGAAAAACAGTGCGACACGGGCCCTGGAAGCGTTAGTAATCACCTTCATTTTTCTTACCCTCTTCCCCCTCACCCTCGCCTCAAATCATCACATTTCTTCTCTCCTATATCCACCTACGTTAATGTAGTATGCACTTCTTTAAACCCGGGTTCTTCAAACTACGGGTCCCGAATTCCTCCAAACTGGATCGCAGGTTCACAAAAATAAATACATGAATAAAATAGAATAATAATGTTCGTGTCAATAAAATAAATATGAAGTTCATACATGAATGCACCTAACATATTATTATAATCGAATATTCATATATTTAATTATCAATAAAACAAGATCATTGCACAAATATTAGCCTTCTTGAGAGAGAATGAGAGAGAGGGAGGGGTAGGTGAGGCAGTGTTTATAATTCTGGTTAGAATGCCTCTTAATCATAAATATTACGTTTCAGTTACTGGCCTTGTATTTTCTTAGGTTGATAATTCTGTTCATTTGTAAAAGATCTTTCTGTATTGGTCGCGAGAATTATGTCATAGTAAAAACTGGGTCAGGACTTAAAAAGTTTGAAGAACCCTGCTTTAAACTATTGGTGATTCGATACCGTTCATAGTGTATGCTTCATTCATTCCTCCTGACACACGTCTTCTCTACCTGATCATTTCTTACCCTCCTATATAGCCCCGCCCACATTTCTCTCCTCCTCTCCCACTAACATCCCTCCTCCCTCCACCTGCAACTGTTGCCAGATCCGACGAGGCCCAAAC
This sequence comes from Petrolisthes cinctipes, assembly GCA_033782935.1. NCBI lineage: Eukaryota > Metazoa > Arthropoda > Malacostraca > Decapoda > Porcellanidae > Petrolisthes > Petrolisthes cinctipes. The sequence goes on from JAWQEG010002454.1 coordinate 149,045, forward strand.
CAAGTCGCTGTTGGATGGGGAGTGGACCCTTGATCTGTCCGGAGCTGTACGTCCACCACCACGCTGGCAGGCGGGTTGGTGGGTTTGTACACACATACACACAAGGGTATTTTTTCATAATTTATGGTCTAAACCATACTAAACTCTTGAACTTTGTAGAAGCAGTGATCCATACATTTTATAAAGTATGAATTAATTCAATAAATGCATTTTAAGTATTATATTCATTAGTAATAATGATATTATTATTATTATTATTATTAATATTATTATTATATTGATTAATAATAATGATGATAATAATAATAATAATAATAATGATAATAATAATAATAATAATAATAATAATAATATAATTATTATTATTATTAATATTAATATTATTGATCAATCTGGTGTTTCGTTGTCCGAGCCTGAAGTGGTTCAGAAGGCTGGTGCACTGTGGCTGGCTGCGGGACAGAACATTAGTCCGGCACTGTACAGTAGCAGCCCGCCCACTGACTAGATTCACTTGGGGAGTGTTTCCAACATCCCTGGGGGCACCAAATCCAGCCTCCAGCAACACCGCCCAAACTCATAACCCCTAGTGTAGACACGGCTGATGAGACCCCGTGATGTAGTAAGAAAATTGGAGGTAAATGAGTCCTTTAAATATTGCCCCGAAACACAACCTACAGTATAAAGAAGGAGCATGTTTCGTGGTATAGTCGGGAGGAATCAGAAGCCTCCAATTTTCATACACGATTACAGGGTACTTAAAGTACGGTTGGCCGCAGGAATTCTTACACGGAAAGAGAGGTTATTATTCTGAAACTACTGCAATGAATGGTCTACCAAGTGACTCAGTGACAGCATAGCAACAGACCTAATAATATTGTTTTTTGCAATTATGTACTTTTATATAATCAATGTTGTAAACCCTTGAAAACAACAGCTTGTGTTAAAATGTAGCTCATATAAGGGCGAGAGGATAAGTTATCAGTGAGAAAATGAAAGATACGCGGACAAAATTGTCACACTGCATGTCATAAGGTTCGTAATTAAAAATATTATATAAAGAAAATATGGAAGTTCACTCTAAGAAATGAACAGAACAAATTTCAATCAGACGTTCTTTGAAACAGAACGCCCTCCCCCTCCCCCTTCCCATCCACGGAACATTGGGAGGGTGAGGAATGTGGCAGCAAGGAATGTCTGTCTGTCTCGTCGCTCTGTTCGTCGTCACACAAGAGGACGATCCATATTCCAAGTCCTTCGGGAAGGATTTGGTTTGCAAATGGCCAATCACAACCTATTGGCCGGTGGGAGGCGTATCGTAATGGGATCGGGTTTGTGGTATTCCTAGTTTTATTTTTATTTTTTCTAAGGACAAGGATAGTGTTTTCCGTAAATAACACACATCGACAACGAGGGGGATTTTTTTAGATATCTCCCACACTCTAGTCATTCGTGTCTGACCAGGTGTATCATTGGTATTGTTGAAGCATAAATGGCTACTACATCTTTTCCTCTTGATGATATAGAGTTCCTGCTAATTTCTACTCACACAATAAGTCTCTTGTCTGTGTATTATTTAAATATACGAGTAAATCTAACGTTTTCACTTGTTGTGGAGAAATTGGAGGGCTACTGATTCCTCCAAACTACACAACAAAACCGTATTCCTCAATTTTTTAATAAGGCACAAGGCTGTTTCCTGGCCTAGTTTGGAGGAATGGAGTGGCTTATCCTTCCCCCCTAACAAACGACCCCCGCTGTTTGCTACCCAATAGTTTTAGATTTTAACTTTTAAGCATTGGTACTGTTTCCCTTCAACACCAGAGGTCTGCCTGATTTCAGTGAGACAATAATGCAAGTCATTTGCTGTTGTTTAAAATGGGGAGGGGGGTGTCTTTGCTGTTGACCTGGAGGCGACTGAGCCACAAATCAACACCGATATTGAGGAAGGCCTTTTTATAAGCTAATGCTTATATAAAGGCTGGCCCTGATACATACATCAAAACATATGTAACTGCACTTAATTGGCTATTAATAAATGTTTCAAATGTTTCAATGTTTCATTATCGGGAGGGACGAGTACCATGAAATTCATCGACAAGACGTGGCCCCTTCAAAGATAATGCTGAGACGACTTAACAATGCTAGAAAATATCACATCTAGCTGGTTCATATTGCAGTTATTTGTACTCGTTGAGAGATGTAGTTATTCTATCCATCCTAATGTTGTGGTAATTTACATGAAAGATGATGTTAAGGAATATTGTTTCCTTTGCTCCAGTTGGAATCTAGGAAATCTCTTTACAATGCAAGAAAACGGATCCCTATTTGTAAACTAAAGTTATGAGTTTCCTGACAGAGTTTGGAGGACTCAGAAGCCCTCCAGTTCCTCGATTTAAAATGACCCCCTTAAAAATGCGTGATACCTCGATTTCAATTATAGATAGCATCAGAAGGCAAGTACATTACTTGAAACACTTACAGCTGCCTGATTTGGGTCAAGATGAATTATTTCTAGACTTTGGATAATAAAATGGATTCTCTTATTATGTACTGATGCTGGCCAATTATTTGCTGTAGGAGGGAAATAATCCTTATGTGAATCCAAGTGTGAAGAATGCTTGAAATGAACCCATAGGAAACTGCTTGTGTCTCGCTTCATTTGTTTAGACAAGTGTCTGGTCCTTTAAAAGTGTCGTAGGGAAGTCTTAATCATCTAATGGTTGATAATCTCGGCTTTTGGCATAGGCAGCCAATTCAATATTACTGACTGGCTCGGAGCAGCTGTAGATAATGAAAGCCACTGGTGAAGCCGAGTGTTGGGTTTCAGGTCAAGTCAGGCCGTGACTGTCTATGTGTTTGTGTGTGTGAGCGCGCTAATGTTTGTGTGAATCTTTCCGAAGGGGATCAGTTGCTTTTGTGAGAAGCAAAGTTGTCTCTGCAATAGGGAGGGATTTTATCCCAAGGAGCTTATACCTAGCCACAAGGAAAGTGCAAATAACAGGTTTACACACTACAGTATGTCAGCGAACTCCTCAGATGTTTTGAGAAGAATGTTCTCAGGCAGAGGCCAGATGTTATCGTGATGATCTCACATATCTTATCAATTATTTCAGATGTTTTCTTGAAAATTGTCATATTCTTTAGCAAGAAAATACTATATTTTTACGAAGGGCACAGATGCTCACACGAAGAACACAGATGCTCTTGGGAGAAGCAAAGGAGGATTTTGCGCATGGTTCGTCCCTCTCCCTCCCTCCTCCATCCTCTCCATCCCTTGCCTGCTTCAAATGCCTTCCACTGGTAGGGACGTGATGGTGCTACTGACGAGGCAAGCAACGCACGCTTGGGCCTGGTCTAGTGGGAGGGGGTGCGGCTGCTTTTGACTGGATTACGAGGGCAACTGTGAAGGAGAGAGAGAGAGAGAGAGAGAGAGAGAGAGAGAGAGAGAGAGATGAAAGGAGAGAAATAGTAGCAAATTAATTTTTTGAGTAGTAGAGGGAATAAAGAATGGGCGGGAAGGAGTAAATGAAAATAAGAAACACCGAGACCAGGCTCGTAGTATGGTACAGTACGGAATATTTTCCGTACTCCGTACCTGGTTGCCTTACCGTACCGTAATTTCGTACCGTACCCTTGTTTGTTTTTCCGTACCGAACAATATGGAAAAAATTCCGTACTAATATCGTACCATCCACAGAATTAATTTGCATAGATAAAATTATATTAACTATTGTAATTGCTATTCACTTTATTTAAGACAAGTCACTACTATTCACGTTCACAATTCAAATTTGCTATGTGTCGCCTACAAATCATCAATCAACTTGGGCTAACAGTTTCAGAATTACATGTGACGTAAAGTCGGCCTCAGGAATTCGTACACTAACATTGGTTATAAGGTGTCTTTATTCTGCACATACTGTAGGAATTGTTCTACTGACTGATTCAAGTATTACCCAAATAACATCACTACAAAAGTTTGGTGTTAGGAAATTAATGTACTAATTTTCTAGCTGTTACGAACCATTGATGTCACAGTGGTGTATACGAATTTCTGAGGCCAACTGTACATCCATGGCTGAAAGTCCATGAGCATGGTCTCACTCTTCTGACTGTGGTAGCTCACAGCTCAACAAATTGTTAGTAATTTTGTTTTGGCATATTTTTTGTTCTTAGAACAAATGTGTATGTTTATGTTGATTTATGTGACGGATGTGTAGGCTATGTTTTAAATTTTAGGTTGATATTAATATTATGAAATGAGAGCTGTGACTCATGAACTACAGTTGTCATTTACCCCGAAATCCAACAATCACAGTCACCACTCAAATTATACAGAACTAGTTGGTGTGACTTTACATGACCGGTACCGTCTGGTGGCCGGTACTGGTCAGTGATCACTATCATTTCACTCATCACACAACCAAAGTGCCCTCACTGAATGACTCAAGTGAAATCTCAAATTGCTATTACTGAAAAGCATCAATACAGATAACGGGTCATAATTTTTAACCTGTGGTACGGTACGGTATGGAAATTTAGCAATTTTCCGTACCTAAATAGTACCGTACCATACTCTGAGGAAAATATCGTACCATAATTCCGTACCGTACCGTATTCCTTACAGAGAGAAAATCAGGCAGACAGACAGAGAGGCACACAGACACATTATATAATCGAATACGTAGTCAGTGAGGTATGGAAACAGAAACAGATCGAGAAATGGTAAAGATAATAATATATGATATAGATATATATTAGTACTAAACCATTTTTCGTCCCTTCAACACCCTCAGAAAAAAAAAAAAAAAAATGAAAATAATAATAATAACAATATAAAAGTAAAATAAAAAGAATAAAGAAAATAATAATAATAATAATAATAATAATAATAAAAATATATATATATAGAAAGACAGGATTTAAACTCTCCACTGCGTTCTTTCATTGCGTTCACTGATCACGTCACGTCACGACCCGATCAGTCCCACGACGCTTGGTTTATGGGGCTGAAAACGAGCCCTTGTGCCTCCAGATAAAAAGAACGATAGGTATAACTTTGTCATCTTTAATGTCGTCACTTAATTTTACGCTTCTTGAAGATGACCCCCATTATGTTAGAGAGAGAGAGAGAGAGAGAGAGAGAGAGAGAGAGAGAGAGAGAGAGAGAGAGAGAGAGAGAGAGAGAGAGAGAGAATAATGACTATTTTTCTCACTGAATATAGTCATTACTATTGTATTACTTATTTCTCTTTCAGACTATTATTTATTATGCTCTTATAATGATAATCCAGAGTTAACACTTCCAATATCTAATTATCGTTATTATTACTCTATAATTTCTCCTCACTTCTCTCCTCGACTTCGCCCCAGTTATCCATATTATTATTATTATTTTTTTTTTCCTTCCTTTCTTTCTTTCCGGTTCTTTTTATTGCACCTCATTATTTTTCTTCATTTTGCTCCTTTTTTCTACTTTTATTGAGGTATACTATGTTACAGTATTATACTCGTTTTTCTCCCTTCCTTTAAAGATCATTCTCGTTTTTATTACTCCTTTTTTTCTACACTTCTCTCCATTAGTCCCATTATTATATTTTCCTCAGTCCTTTCTTTCCACCTATCTCTCTCTCTCTCTGTATATGTGACGGTTCTTATATATATATCTTCCTTACTCTTTTTTCCTTCCGTTACACTACTCTGAATTACGTCCCATATTACACATTTTTGTTTTATCTTTCTTCCCTTCATTCAGGCCATTATTATTTTTTATATTATCTCCTCTCATTCCAGCTCTCTATACTGCGACTCTCATTAGTTTTTCGTTTTCTCCTTCCATTCCAGTTCACGACCTTCCAGCCAATCAGCCAGCCACCCTCCTAGGATACCAGCAGATCTCGCCTTCACTCGAGCTTACAACGCGGGATTTCAGGTATGTAGACCCTTTATGGAAAATATATCTTATCGTTTTTAGTTGATGACAAAGGAGACAGCAGAAACATGGTTGGTCATTCGAAGGTGTACTCGGAATGAAGGAAAAGTTATTATTATATTTGGTAGAAACCCTAGTGATGCCAGTCAGATTGCCACCTGAAGGAATGAAAAGGATGTATCTGTCCCACTACCATCTGTCTGTCTGTCCATCTCTCCGTTATTCTCTTTTTTTTTTTCCTTCCTTTTAATATCTCTCATCTTACCTCTAATCCTTCTTCTGCCCTCTCTCCTCTCATTCCCTCTCTCTTCCATTCTTTCCTCACCCTTATTATCTTTTCCTTCTTTCTCTTTATAACCCTTCTCTTTCCCATTTTTTCCTCGCCCACTCTCTGCTCTCTTTCCGACTCTCTCTTTCTCCCTTCTCTCGTCCATTGCTCCCTCCATTTCCTCCCCTCTTCGTCATTCCCCCCACCCCTAACTCTCCTTTCCTAATCCCCGTAAGTCACTTCCAGACGTCTCCCAGAACTCCGTGACCCAAGTTTCCCTCGCCCTCTTCCAGCTTCACTTATAAAATTCAACTTTTACTCCACCAGTATAATTCAAAGGGCTGCCATGCTTTGCCGCTTCACACACACACACACACACACACACACACACACACACACACACACACACACACACACACATTCGCATTTTATATTCACAGGCATTCTCTAACATAAGCACACACACACATACACACTCCCATGGATACTCAGTCTACACATACATGCGAGCTTGCACACACCCACACCCACACCGCTGCCAGTACAACCAAGACAAGGGTAAAAACAAGTGCAAAATACGACCAGTGGTGAAGTTTGTCCAGAGAAAAATATATTAGACCAGGTCCAGATTTAGAGTGGCGTATCATCCAATTAAAGGAGAATTAATTATTTGCCCCCAATTAGTTCTATTTCGAATCAAGCTGTAGATGGCACGAAAGGAGTTAATTATATTGTTCCTGTTAATAAAAATATGAAAAGTTCTTCTTGGAAATTACTTGTTAACCAAGTCTATACTTTTGTTCTTTTCAGCAGCAGGGTGTGAGTGTGTGCACGAGCGTTCTTAAGTGTGTGTGTGTGTGCCCGCGCGTATGCTTGTATGTATGCATTTGTGTGCAGAGATAGCGTGACCTCATTGTTTAGAGAGAAATAAAAGTCGGGATTTATAAGCGAACGTTGATATATTTTCCCATCCCAAACTTCCCTCGACTCCAGTTCAGCTAAAATTTTCCCCAGGCAAGTGTAACAGGCAACAAGTTAAAGTCAACTCGAGGGATTTTTTGAACTAGGAAAGCGGGCTGCTGGAGTTTGGTGGTAATGCTATTGTGAACGTGCATGACGGTGGGGTGTTGTGAGTGTGCATGAATGTGTGTTGTGAGAGTGCATATGGCGGGGGTTGTGAGACTGTATGATGCTATATTAAGAGTGTGTATGAAAAGGGTGAGATTTGAGTGTTATGATTGAGTGTTGTAAATATGTATGGAGGAGTGTACAGTGTTGTTAGTGTATATAAAGAGGGTGTTTTGTGTGTGTGTGTGTGTGTGTGTGTGTGTGTGTGTGTGTGTGTGTGTGTGTGTGTGTGTGTGTGTGTGTGTGTATATATAGAACAATAATTATGAGTGTATAACTGGGTATTGTATGAGTGTATATAGAGAGAGGATTGTGGGTGTATAACTGAGTGTTCTGTGGAGAGGTGTAGTGAGACTGTGAGAGTATCAGACGGGTGTTGTGTGTGTGGGTGTATGTGTAGATATGGTGAGTATATGAATGTGCAGCAGTCCATCTTAGTTCACTACAGGACTATAATACCCGATAAGGCAAGATACATCTAGGAAATCCTATCCTACGCTTGTTTAGGGTCGGGGTGGATAGAGATGTGTAATAAAGAAAGAAAAGGTGGGACATGGTTAAATGTTGCTTCAATTTCCTCTTCTTTTCATCTCCTCCTCGTCCTCCTCTTCTTATTTCTCTTCCTCCTCCTCCTCCTCCTCTTCTTATTTCTCTTCCTCCTCTTCATATTTCTCTTCCTCCTCCTCCTCTTCTTATTTCTCTTCCTCCTCCTCCTCTTCTTATTTCTCTTCCTCCTCCTTACCCCTCCTTCCTTCTTCTCGTCCTCCTTCTTTTTCACCTACTCCTCCTCCTCCTCCTCAGCATCATCATAATCATCTTCATCTTCCTTCTCCTCCTCCTCCTCCTCCTCCTCTTCCTCCTCCTCCTCTTCCCTTTTCTACTCCTACTCCTCTTCCCTTTTCTCCTCCTACTCCTCCTCCTCTTCCCTTTTCTCCTCCTCCTCCTCCTCCTGTGACTTGGCCCTTCCGTGCTTCGTGATGCATATATTCATGGATGCTTGAGGTTCTTTGCCATAAAATTACGATATTCGGGGAACCAATGGCTGTATCTACACTCTTTTCATGCGGAGGTGGGCAGGAGGAAAGGGAGAGAAAGAGTCAAAGGGTCTTGTTGTTTACGAGAGAGAGAGAGAGAGAGAGAGAGAGAGAGAGAGAGAGAGAGAAAGAGAGAGAGAGAGAGAGAGAATGTGTGTGTGTGTGTGTGTGTGTGTGTGTGTGTGTGTGTGTGTGTGTGTGTGTGTGTGTGTGTGTGTGTGTGTGTGTGTGTGTGTGTGAATGGCGGAAATAATGTTGGAAAAAATTTGGAGAGAGAAGGGGGCCTTGCAGTGTATAGGAAAAAAAGAGACTTAGAAAGACTCAGAGTTTGAATTAATTGGAGTGTGTGTGTGTGTGTGTGTGTGTGTGTGTGTGTGTGTGTGTGAAGTTGGTTGATAAAACGAGTGAAAAATGTAGAGAAAAAAAATCGGAAAAGAGGAAGAAAAAGAACACACACACACACACACACACACACACACACACAATGGACTAAGTTACTGAGGCAACTTCTTTTTTCTTTTCGTTATTATTTACACCGCCATTCGATGCCACATTTCTTGCCACATAAATAATTCCTTCTCTGTCTTCATTCCTATTAAATATGTAGACAAAAAACTGACCCTCTCATTTAAATTTCTTTGATGATGAATGAAATAATAATGCAGTCTAAGTCAAATTGGACCAAAGACTCATACAGGTTGATAGCCTAGTTAGTTATCTACAACTTATAAACATAGCAATGTACACACAAAAAAAAAACTATGGTTACACCCTCTGCTGCGCGATACAGAATGACACCACGAATACTTTCACATTCTAATTATTACACACCACTTTTTTTTTTATTGTTATTATCATTCTCCGCTAATTGACACCTCTCCCCAAGGTCAGCCTCGAATATGATTTCTACGTGTTTTTTGTGGCGACGTGTTTAATTAACCCACGTGTTTGATACTTTATGTTAATTTAAAGCGAGATTCTTTTGTTGGTGAATTGGAAGGTCTCTCATTCCTCCAAACTATACCATGAAACAGATCCTCTATTTATACCATTGAGGGCATCTGTTTTCTGGTATAATTTGAAGGAATCGGCAGCCTTCCAATTCACCAACATGAAAATTTCCCCTTAAGGGAATCAGTGGCCTTCCATTTTACTAAAAATAAGTGATTTCCTAAATTGAGTAATACACTTTGAGATATGGAGCACCTTGATTCTTTCAAAATATATCAGGAAACAGGATTGGATAAACAAAACTAATGGTGTCCTGTTGCTTGGAATAGCCTGGAGGAATCAGATGCTCCAGATATACCAACACTCTACTATC